>PVKE010000520.1:0-139215 GCA_004027555.1 Craseonycteris thonglongyai | reverse complement strand
TTTAGGGGAGGGTGAGAGGGGGCAAAGGATCTCGAACGGATAGCACTTCTGACCTGACCGAAGACATCAAGGGGGCACAGCTTGGGTAATTAGAGCACAGTCCTACGTAAGAAACAAGAGTCTGGGCTACACTCAATCCTCTTGGCCTGGGAGGAAGCCTGGATTGCTTCTGCCTCAATGATGCGGTCCATACAATGGAGATACTGAAGCTGTACTAAGCCTTTCCTCTTCCTCGTTAACTTAGCCCGCCATCCTGGGTAATGGAATGCAGCCGAAAGGACCACACATTGTGCAAATATACGCTTTGCGCTCTCAGCCCTCACACCCACTCACACAAAAGACATACCATTAATAAGTACAAAAAAATGTGGGTTTCTTCCCAGAGCCATCTTGTGCATAATCCCTCCTTCCCATCACTGGCAACAACTGTTAACGTTTTTTATTCTGAATTCAGACAAAGTTTGGAGGGGGTGGAAAGTGAAAAACAAGGGCTCCCTAGCATGTGTACATGTAAAACTCACCCGCTAAAATGAACTTTTCTCTTTAAAGCCCCGTTTTCATCATTCTACCCAACGGCTCTTTTTTTCTTTTTTTTTTTTCCCCCTCTTAATTTGCGGGATCCAAGCAATTTTTACTGTGGGTGGTAACAAGAGCCTAACTGTTTCTAATTATTTAAAAAACAAAACCACACACACAAAACAAAACAAAACTCTATGCTGCCAATCGCTGAGAGACTCAGAAGCCACAACTTTTGGTAATAAAGGTTTTTCCTCCCAACTATCAGAAACCAGACTCACTGAAAAGCATCCTCTGTGTGTCTGCTCGGTGCCTGGCACACAGGATCGCGATGAGCTGGGACCATCCACATGGGACAGAACAGAGGAGAGCACCCTGGCTCTGCAAACACACGAGGGCTGTCCAGAAAGTATCCAGCCATGGAACAGCTCTCATTATACTGACAAGGGTTGGAGTTTTTTCCGGACAGCCCTCGTACAAAGACCCAGCCTTCAAATCCCAGCCCTAACCGATTTTCTTAGTGAAACCAGGGATGAAATAAAAATTAAACAAAGAAAAGTTCGTGCCACATTTCCCTCTTTTTTAAAAAAAGAGGGAAAACAATTCCTAGCTGTAAGGAAAGATTAAATGAGATAATATATGAAAACCACTTACTCCAAAGCTGGTATGTAAAAAGCACTCAATAAATGTTACTATACTAGCTTCTTTATATATAAAATTAGAACAGTATTAGTTTCTTCTCCTGGAAAAGCTATAAGGGTGAAACAAGAAACACTGAACCCAATGCCTAGAGGTCAGATTTTTAATACATGGTGAGTAGTATTATTATTAAACCACACCCCTACCAGAGATAAGGTTCATGTTTCTTTCCTCCCACACAAAGAGATGAATTAAAAAACACTGAGAATTGATAAATAAGAGTTAATGTTGACAGATGTTTATCAAGTTCCATGTCCACCATCTGCCTTATAGACATTAACTCATTGAAACCACTCAATAAATGAAGATATAAGTACAAAAACATCCCTGTTTGTAGATGGAAAAATTTGCTTTGATAGGCCTCAGTGAGATGCACCTGGATCACTCTGCTAGCCAGTGGCAAAGCCCGGGTTTTAATTCACGGAATCTTGACCCCACGCAATAACCACAACCACGTCCCAAAACCCCATTACCTCTTCTTGTGAGGCAAGAATCTATCTTATGCCAAAGAGGCTTGCAAGAATTGTGACTTTATCATTAAATCTGAAAGAGGAAATCACAAATACCTCCTTTTCTATGGAGAAGGAACCCACTGTGAAGACCTTCCTAACTTAAGACCCAGGAAGAAGTAAAAAATTGAAGAAGGAAGCAACTTCCTTTGGTGAACTTGGACCTCAATTTCAACGAAGCAGCCCTATTCCACTCAACAAGACCATGAATCCAGTACAACCCTCCACTGCCCAATCTTCACTTTCCACCCCACTTATTAATTGTGCCTAGAGGGTGGCAGTCAGTTAAATTGCAGACAGTCATTTCTGCTATTGCAATCCTAAGCCCCTCAATTTTCAGCTGGGAGGATGAGAGAACCTTTCACTATGTTTTTTTAAAGCAAATATTTAGTGCTTTCTTTCATCTTTTAGTGCCCTTACATGCAATCTGTCGCCCAAGTAAGAAGAGAAAAACAACGTTTGTAGAATGATGTGCTTCCAATGTCAATCAGACAAATGGCAAGCACTTTCGGGGGAGGGGGATTGGGGGTGTCCTGGTCATTCTGCATGCTCTTCCAGCAGCCTATTGGAGAGTTAAGGTGCCAGGGCCCAGGGTTACACTTGCTCCACTTGTGGAAACAAGTCATCCCTAGCTTTTGAAAATGCCCCTATCATTTTGATCAGGATGCAGAAAAGCAACTTGGTTCTAAGCTGTCTTGTTCCTCTTGTTTTATGTAGGTAGCCATCCATGCTTCTGTTGCTTTGTTTAGTGTGTGCCTTTTTTTTTTTTTTTTTAATTAATGAAAACCATTCTGCCCACACCTGGAAGACATTCCTTTACAAAAACCTGCTACCAGACAATGGTAGTTTCTTTTATCAGCAAAGCTCCCTCACTCCTCCAGCTAAATCCTGAATGCCCTGACTCAATCACACTCAAGATGCCTTCAGCCTGAGAGGCAGGGAGAGGGGGGACAGGTAGGAAAGTTGGGCTACTTTTGTAGAAGGCAGTTATAATTCTTTGTCCTGATTCTAAAGCAATTTTTGATGTCAGAAAGCCAGAAGGAGAGACATGGCTGTGTTTCTGGGTGTCACCTCCGCTTTTCTCCCCTATAATTTCTGCTTTCTGCACTGGGTCACTTTGTTCCCACTTCTCAACTGGCTGAAATGGCATGTCTGCAAGTAATTACAAAGACGAGAATTAGATTACACAGGAATTTACATGTGTGTGACTCCTATTACCTTCCACAGCAAAATCCACCATAAAGGCATCATCTACTGTTCAGTCAAGTGTGTCACTCTGAACTGGGGACCTCTGAGGTCACTGCTCCTCATTTCCCAAGAGGAAGACAAGCACACACACAGGATCCTCCCCCGCACAATTTTTCTGCATGTCACTTTCCCTAAGAAAGCTCTGACCCACAGCAGGTGAAACGGCAGCTCTGAACTTCCCACACACGACCAGTTTGTTCCAAAATTGGGGTGGGAATGCATCCATGATCATGGAAGCCCCTCAGGTGCTCACAGCGCTCAACTCCTGGTTTTCACCCAAGTGATGGGACAACTGAGGACAGCCTGGGAGAACCACGTTGGGTCAACAAAATCCACAGGTAATGAATGCACCATCTTCAGTTCACACATTATAATCTGCCCTGACATCTGGAAAAAATAACATAGATAATTCAAGGCAGAATATTCCAGAAGTCATTTTGTTTCACTCTGCTGCCTATATAGTTAACAAGAACATATTTCCCTCACTAATTATATTTTTCTTTGGCCACAGTCAAAATCAGCTTGAATTTCCCTAAATCCACAAAGTGGCCCAATGCATTCTGGGTAGGTGGGCAAGAACAGCAAGTGCAAAAAAAACAGAAAATCCAACCAAGACATGTCAGTCACTAACAAGCTGATAACACCAAAGCACTACGGTTGTCTCTCTTTTGCTGGAGAAGGTATGGAGAAAGAAGGAGCGTGACCGTGATATGGGTAATCAACAATGAAAATGAGCCTCTGGATGAAAGGAATGAATCAAGTCCACACTACCTTTCAAAGAGCAAAATTGAAAAACAAAAAACAAACCCACCTCTCCTGTAACTACAAAGGGATAGCACGAGGGTGTGTCTAAGGTGATGGAGCTTTTCTGTATCCTGAGGGTGATGGTGGTAGTCTGAATTTATGCTAAAGTTCATGCAACTGTAGACCAAAAGAAAAAGCCAATTCTGTTATAGGACATATTTTAAAATATACTTTTTTTAAATCCCACATTTCAAAAGAAACCTGGTTCCCAGACAAAGAAAATCCAAACCAGTGTTCCCTCACCCCCCTAAAAAGACTAGGGACACATAAATGCATGCAGTTAAGTGGAAATCCAAAGAATGGACACGTGCAGGTGACCAAACAAGCAAGACTGCAGTGAGGAAAGCCCCCCATAGAACCTGATTTGGGTCCATTTCGCTGTCCCAATTAGGACAGGGCCAAGGAGAAAGAAGTGCCCCATTTCCCTTAGGAGCAAACACATCTGTACATCGTGAGAGCTAGAAGCCCACGCTCAGACACCGCCATCCCTACCAGATACAGAGGCAGGGGCGTGGAAATGGCCCTTCCCTTCAGGCACTGCACATATTTCTGAAGCCAATGAAAGCTGCCATAAGCCAACTGCACCTCCCTGCCACCTCCGCTCAGCTTTCTCACGTGTTCCTGTAAAGTGGCAAGAAGCATGAAACTTGTACGAGAGACAGAATTGTGAACAACTAACAAGCTGGATATCCTTTCAGATGTTTACACACTTCCGACACTCTTCGGTGGAGGGACTCCTCGTTCCCCAGGGAGGGATGGGCCTCTTCCCTGTCACCCTGGCCCTGGCCCTGCCAGAAATCCAGCAGGCAAAAGCCAGGCTGAGCCCGTGGTGACTGAGTGCTCCCGTGACCCCCGACCCCAACCCCAGCTCAAGTTCAATCCAACATCATCTCCTGCCAACTCTGTTTTCCTAAGCAGCAAGAGGTCACTGCCAGGGCCTCGGGCTGCGACCCGGGGCTCAGGCAAAATGTGGCAGCCCAAGTGAACCGGTGAGGTTGGCAAATGACCCCAGAGGGGCAGCTGTATGTCCTTTGGTCAGACCAATTTCTCCCCACCTCCCTTCCCTCTCACTTCTTCTTTCTCTGGTGCCATTAGTTCTCTTTCTTGCCCCCACCCGCCCTTGTTGGAAGGAACTAACTTTTCCAAAACAGAGACTTTCACTCTGAGAATAAATAGGCCTCTCATTTAGACTTTCCCAGAGAAAAACTCCTCTCTTGCTGCACCGGTAGTCACGTGGCCTGTGAGCGTGCTTGGGGTGGCATGTCCCCGCAGATGGGCAGGCATGTGGGCAGGCACACACACCCCAACGAGGTTTATAACAAAGACTGAAAAACTTCCAGGCTGTACAAAGGCCCCCCTCCCTTCCTTATTTTCAGAGGAGGCCAGTGACTGACTGGGGAAGGACAGCCCACAGAAAAGGCGACCAAAACCTGAACCTGGCCTCAGCAGGGGCAATATGCCACTGCTACCACCTTGCCACCCCTAGAACCAAGCAAAATCAGTGTTTTACTACTGCATTTCTAAACACCAATGGGTTTGAAATGGACCTCCACAGATAGGATGGAGAAAGTAGAGAAAGCGTGGGGCGAAGGATAAAAGATGATGTCACTCCCAGTATCCTCTCTTACTGTACAGTAGCAGCAGCTGATGAATCAAAACCTTCTGAATAAGGTACATGGGACTGGCCTGGTAAGGAAGAATTACAACTAAGGTCTTCCACTTTGCTTAACTGGCAATAATTGCCCTTAATAAAAATAAGTGAATTAAGTTCTGGAGTCAAGGCTCAAATGTGGTTCCTCTCTGTTCTCAAATTCCAAACATCTAACTCACTGACATTGAAGAAAATGATAATAGGAAATACTCATAGAAACAGAGAGCGAGACAGACAGACTGACTGACGGCTGACTCGACAGATAATGTCAAAACCATTAGTGCAAAGAATTCCACTCCCTCTCCTCAAGTACTCAGGCAGTATGACGTGGGGGACCTATAAGGAATACAAAGTCTTCAGGCTAATTTAGACTCACCCTTGACACAGTTTAGCCCTTTAAAAACTGATCTGTCACCTCACAGAATTCCAAAAGGGGAGGGCCCAAAACAATAAACTGCAGATGACAGCATGTCACGCATCAAAGGCCCAAATCTTCTCTATTCATGACCTTTGTCACAAGGGATGCAAAGAAAACATGTGACTCACAAAGAATGGGGAAAAGGAAGGTAGTCACAGAGATAAGGGACCAGTGGTGTCCTGGCGAACGTCAGGCAGCCTGAGAGGCCTGGGCACTGGGGTGGGAAAGTGCCCCCCCGCAGTCCACACCAATGAGCTCCTTAGAGGACAGCCAAGGACTCTGCCCGAGCTTCCAACTTCCTATACCAGCTCCACAGGGTGGGAGGGAAATGTAAGAAGTAAAAAGCACAGCGTGTACAGCATTCGGTCCACGGAATGGCAAACCGCACGGGAAAGCAGCAGGGCCCAGAAGGCCTCATCCTCTCCCTCTCTGGGTCTGTCTCCCCAGTAGGGAGCGCTGGGAAAATTGTGTCACTCACGTAGAGGGCGCTGCTGAGGTGGAGTGGAGAAGGGGAAGTGCATCATGGTCACAGTGCGCTGGGAATGTGACCGGGAATGTGTTAGAAATCTCAAGTTGGGCCCTAGGGTGTTCACTGATGGTAATGGAGCAGTTAATCGGCAGAGGGAGTTCAGGAGCTCATTGGACCTAGAAGAATTCAACAAAGAAGCTCTGCAAGTAGGGAAGGAGAGGAAGGAGAAATAACAAAATAATAAGGGTGGTCCCAACAGCCATCTCACCTGGAGGATGAACGCGGGGAGGGGCACGAAGGTGCCAGTCCACGTGCACAGTGACCCAGAGCCGTGCGTACTAAGCCGTGGCTTCCGTACATCACGAGGGCATTCGGGAACTTCTGGTGCCGTTCTGTCTTTATTGTTCAACTCACACCCTGTCCCACATGAAACGCAATGGCCTGTAATAGTGAAACTGTGGACACAGTCTGTTTGCACTGGGGCAGTGACTAAGCACATTGAGGGGTGCCCGCCCCAAGAATGGGCAGCCATTAGAAGCGTTCCGGACAGTCTTTCATGGCAGACAGAGAGAGGCAAGTGCTCCTACGGTACGAGAGGTAATAGAAACAGAAAACAATGCACACAGGCTATGAGCCCACCTCTGATTTCCAAAACATCTTTTAAAAGACTGGAAGAAAGTCTGTCAAATACATGAAGTCTTCTTGCCTTCAAGAAGTCTTTTTACTGTTTTCTCATCCAGCTCCTCCATGTACTCAGGAACATCTCAGTGAAGTCACATCCCCAGTGCTCTGTGAGCCTGATGTGGCCCACCCCCCAACTACTGGAGCCCCTACGTGACTGATACGGCGTGGACACAGCTTGTGCAGAGCTCCCAACGCAGGAGACAGGAGCGGGAGGACAAATTAAACAATTTGGCTTAACAGAATACTTGCTAATCCACGGTTATAATGCAGAGATTTATAAAGCAAATACTTCCCTTCTAATGCACTTTGTTGTATAAATCCAGATTCTTCCACACATAACGTGTATCAAAAAATAGAGGACCAAGGAAATGAAGCAATATCTCTATCTGTTTCAATGACTAATAAGCAAAAATAAAACTTGGGCTGTGATGCCATGCTTTTTAGAAATCAGACATATAATAAGCCACAGATTTATAGGATGTGGTCTAATAAACCTAAGAAAAGTTTCATTTCCTCTCATCAAGATGGCTACTCCCAGTCTGTGTGACTAGCTTTGTGAAGTTAACAGAAGTCTCTTTTTCCCTTAAATGTATGATTCGAGAAGTTAACAAGCAAGTACCAGCAATAATGTGTCCCTACCTGAACACACACACACACACACACACACACACACACACTCCCATAATCCTTAAAAATGAAATAAAAATAGGCTCAACACTAGCAAAAAGGTAGGTCAAATCAAAAACATCAGAAGGAACCCAGAGCAGCATCTTGCTAACTCCTACGGATCAGAAAATGTTTGTAGAAGCCCTGAAGAGGAAGGAAGCAAGGAATAAGGGAAGGGTTGGGACAAAGGACTTTTTAAAAGATTGTTTGCAAGCATTTCCGTGAAAATGGTATTGACTAAGCAATTACAGGAAAAAACACTTTCTTTCTTATCTGAATGCATTTATGCCACAGGTCACACCCTATTATTGTCACAATTAAACAGGTTAATAGCCCCAGTGTCATGGTTTTGTATGGCTAGCTCTAAAATGTGCGGGATAGCTAACCAGAAAGCCGTGAGTCATGCCTGCCCAGGTGGGTATTGACTTTCTTAGTGATATTTACAAAACTGGTAGACCAACCTAATTCCCTCAAGGAGAAAACCGAAGGGTGAGAATGAAGCCAAACCATAAGAAAAGAGAAAGAAGTCAGCATGAAAGTTATATACAAATGGGGTTAGAACGTACCACCCAGAATGTGCTACTTGTGAAGCAAAAACGGGACCGGGGCTGTCCAGAAACTGAAGTTTCCTCTCAGCGTTGAAGAGCAATCAACACATTCTGCTTTAGTAACTGGAAGACCCCAAACTGTAGGATGTTGCCAGGGTCTTTCATTAACAGCAGTTCTAAAGCTCCGCCCCTTCGCTGTGTGATCTTAAGCAAGTTGCTTAACCTCTCTGTGGCTCCTTTGCAAAATGAGAATAATCACTGGACCTCCCTCTTAGGGTTTTCAGGCTTCGAAGGGTTACATAGGCCCACAGAAATGCCTGGACCATAGAAAATCACTCTGTGATCGGTATTTCAAGGGGTCCTGACAGACCATGGGGCTGAATCCCAGAGGGGTAAGGTACCTTGCCAACAGAAAGGGAGAGAATGCTGGACTGGAACCTAGCTCTGACCCCAGTTGTGTGTGGTTTCCACTACGCTACCCAGAGCCTTCTGCAGCACACCCATGCTGTGGATGGAGAGTCTCACACACCACCCCAATTCCTGAAGTAGAAGGTAATGGGACTAATTTCTGTGAAAGCCTGCATGGAACGCTTGCTGCACAACGGAGCTACCCCAGCAGGGGCCAGCCCAGCGCAAGGATCTATATGAGTGATCCCCTGGGCACCTGTGCCAGACCTAGCACACCAGCTCCTCTGGCCAAGCCCCCACCTCAAGGGCTTCTTCATCTGATGCCTGGAACAGCCCCTGTGGGGTCCCCCTCAGTAGAAACTGAGGCACAGAGGAACAGTTGGGTAACTTGGCCAAGTTCACACGCCCGGAAGTGGTGTCTCTGTGCCCAGCCTAGTCCGCATGTGGGACTCAGACCCAGTCCTGGAAGTGGGGCATAATGGCGCTTCCCCAGGAGATGGCTCCTTGTCCTAAGGGCAAAGCTGGGACGGGTGCGCTAGGGAGGGCGCACTGTGTCGTCCCTGGCGCCGGGGATCTAATCTACGCCTGCAGATCTGTAGGCAGCAGGCAGAAACCCGGTCTTTCTGTTTCCTTTTCCTCGTACTCAAATCGAATGTCTGGTTGTCCTTTATCTGCCTCATAACCCTGACCACAGATTAATGAGTTACCATTTGGCAGGCCCTGGTGCCGGAATAGGTATGATCGGTATGGCCTCCTCCTCATCCATTGTCAGAATGAACAACACTTATGAAAAACTGGACCAGGGAGGGATTGCTGAGAAAAAGCTTCCATGGGGCCCGGCTGCTGTGTGGAATGGGGGTGGGGTGGGGTGGGGTGGGGTGGGGGGTAGGGGGGGTGATCTGTCAGACCCAGGTCAGCTGAAGGACATGGGCTTTACACATCCGCTGGGCTCCAGGTAATCCAGGCAGGGGCATCATCAGAGAAGAGACAGGGGTTCCCAGAAGACCCCAGACACAGTCTCAGTTTTGTTCACATCTGGCCAAAGCGGAAAGGGTTAGACAGGAAGATGGCCACAAGACACCAATCAATGAAGTTATTAACCAGAACTAAGACACATTACGGTGCACAAAAGCATCCCTGCTGTTCCGTCACATGAGAAGAAAACCCACAAAACTGTGTACAGTTCCAATTCTGTGAAACGCTGCTAAAGTTTAGACAAATGAATGGGGAGAAAGAAATTCATCCAAATATTAAGAGATTATAAACACATAAAAAGAGTGTGGGTGTTCCCATTGTGTTCTGTATGTTTCTCTATGTCTCCAGTTCTCTTAAAGGGCTAGGTACTGCATCTTCACTTAGAACAAGCTTTTAAAGATGATTTAGTCCACCTCTTCTCTCTACCAAGGCAAGCCACGTGTACGTGTGTTAAGAGATTCTAGGCCTGTTTTCTGTTCCTGGGACCGTAACAAGTAGCATAGCACTCAGCACACAGTAGGTAGACAATAAATGTTTTGAAAAGATAGAGGACTGTACTAACTGGCTCTTAAATATTCACTTTCCTTTAAAAAACCAAAAAAACAAAGCTAGAATTAGTACTAAATCATTTGCTGTGGAAGTCTAAAGAGTTACTTTAACATTTTTATCTGCATTGACTTTTGCTTTTCTGAAGATGAAAGCATGATCTAGCTGGCCTTTATTCTTTGGGAAAACTAATGTGAAGAGAACTGTCACTCTCAAGCGTGGAGCAGTGTGCGGTAATGACAATGTACTGAATTATTTAAAGAAAAGTAACAATGCTCCCCGTCCTTGGAGAGCGCCATCGGTGAGAAAAGCCATTCTGGGTGAAGTCAGGATGCTGCGACCATGGAGGAGCAAGCACTTCTCAGCACCCTGAATTCTAAAGGAAAACCTGGGAGCTCTAAAGGACTAATCATAAAGGCAACATTGAGGTGATAACTTCTCCTCCACTGGGGACCTGCACAGGGTCCCAGAAAATTACTTCCTGGGGGTCAAGTTTAAAGGGATAGCATGGTGTTCATCACTCTCAGGAAAGCTATGGTAACACTGGACCGCTGGTTTTATGGAAGTCAGACGGGAGAGGGCGGCCCTCCACCCCACCCAGTCTCCCGGGAACCCGCCTCTTTATGGCGCTGATAAACCTATCGGGGGTCAGGACACCCAGACACCATGGCACCCAGCAGGACAGTGACCTGGCGGGAACTCAGGGACCACAGTGGATGCGCCCTGCCCGAGCTCACAGTAAACTTCGGATGGGCGGTTCCGTTTCAGAGCTGGCTCATCTCATACCGTCATTGTGCGGCGCAACCTACCTCCAAACACCAGGGCTCCCCAACCTTTTGTAAGGAGTGGCTCCTTTTCATGTCCCTGAAGACTTGAGTGCTGACAGTGAAGTCTGAGGGGGGGTACAGGTGCTGACAGTCATGTCCCTGAGTGCAGCAGGGGAGGGGACACGGCTGCCAGGAAGAAAGGGGAACAGAGTGAGGCTTCTGGAGGAAGGGGCGCAGTCGCCAAGGCACTTGCGGCCCCGGCCTCACAGTCGCCCCTGCCCCACAGTTGCCCCATGTGAGGAGGATCACAGTGCCCCACACAAACCCAGAACTCTGCCTCCGCCCTGCCACCAGCCTGCAGTCCCCTCTCATGGCATCTCCAACACAACCTCCTCCACCTAGCCTGAGGGCTGCATCCCACCCCACGAGGCCCACGTCTGCCCATCCTTTCCCAAGGGACTCGGCTCACTGGGGGGCGAGCCTCCAGCGAGGCAGCCAGCCGCTTTCCTCTCTCTCAACTTACCTTACCGATTCTTCTCTTAGCTTAAACCAGGCGGTACTGCTATTTTACCCTACAAAGAAGCAATTGCATATGCTTCCGTCCATGCAGCTATGTGGAGGTCCGTGTGGACACCTTTCTCTCTGCCAGACTGCAGTCGTTTCAAGAGCAGCCACTACGCTGACATCTCTGACCCCTCGGAAGCTCTGGCAGCACACCCCCTTGAGCGCTCAGGAAGTACGTGCTGCCCTGACCCCCAGCCTGCTGCAGCCCCATCATGAGAGCTGCCTGCTCCGTGTGTGGCTCTCCGCAGGAATGTGCGTGTCCTCACAACGCCCTGTGAGGTAGGAACTGACATGCTCATTTCACAGAGAGGAAACCGACTCAGAGACGTTAAGGGGCATGCCCAAGGTCACACAGCTAGGAAATGGCAGAGGGGAAGAATGGACCCGGTCTCAGAGCTGCTGTGTGGACACCTTCGCCTGCCCAGATGCTGGCTACTGCTCTATAAGTGGGGTAGAGAATACAGGGGCAGAAGGAGCCACCTGGGGTCCGAGGAGAGCTATTTCACAACCAAAAAGTATCACCTTGATTGTAAAAAAAAAAAACAAAAAAGTAAAAGAAAACACCTGTGTCCATTGTCAAGGACTGTATGCCTTCTCTGCTCTAGTTTACATTTTAAAGTTTTATATGCAGCAAAATCCCCTGAACAAATTTCTCAGGATGAAGAATGTGAGACTGAGCACAAGACCCAGTATCTTATGTTCTGATACTCACTAAATAATTAGCAGAATGACCACAGTGGGGTATTAAAAAGTGGGAGATAGGAAATCAACAGAAATAAAGAACAAATCTATAAAACAGCAGCCACATTTCTAGAAAAACCTAGTTACCTTACATCCTAGTCCTCCCATCGGGGGGTTTATCCAGGTGGATAAAAACCACCCCAAACCATGTGAACTTCCCAAATGAGAAGGGGCCAGAGCCCCTACACACTGGAGCTACTCCAGGGCCTTTCATTGGCAGCCCCTATGCCTCTGTCTGGACTTTGCAAGCCCTGATGCCAAGAGCCCCGAGGACTGTCCCCCCGTAAGGACATCTCAATCCACAGAGGCAACACTGGCGGCCCATCCCTGGAGGTATCCAGTCTCCACAGCTCTCATCTGTAAACAGACCTGAGTCACCGGGCAAGCATGAGTCCATTTGCTAGACTAGCCCAGCTTTACAACTAAAGTAATCCTATTCCACCTTGTCACAGCAGTGACTCACCTGACGGCCTCCCACCCAAGGTAACATGGTTTAACCCTCCAATTGTTCCTGGAAGGAACCCAGCAATACAGGGGTTGTGAGCTTCGTCTGCTTGCTTTGTTTTCCAACACAACGCTGAGAGCCAAGGGGGGAAATTCCACAGAGCAAGCGCCCCAGAAGTCAGGAAAAGAAATGTATCTAAGGTTACCACAGACCACATCAGCTTTATTATCTTCCCATGGCCTCTCCGCAGGGCCTGTACTCCCCCAGGGGCTTGTGGCTTATGAGGGAATGCTGTGTGCGTGCGCACACTCACACACACACAACCCCCTCTGTGTAAGATCTAGATACTCTTCCATGCCCGAGAACCTCAGATCCAAATTTTCAGGTCCCTCTTACCAATCCTGCAGGAGTTGCCAGCTTTGACATGTGTGAGATTCATCTTATCCCCACCTTGTCTTATGGGCCTACCCTGCTTTTTCCTTTATTCTAATTTCCTTAGTTATTCACGTCCAATCCTTTTGCATAATATGAAGTCTTATAAGCCATTTCAAATTTGGGGCATTATAAGATGTCTTATGAACACAAATCCAAATCCAAAGTCATTCTGTACCATCAATCCACTGCATTTCAGTCTCTCCCAACAAAACTCTTCCATGGATCCTAAAGATTAAAAAGCAGATGGTTGCTGGGTTTTCTGCTCAGCATCCATTTGTGCTTTTGCTCATAATAGTACACCCTGATTTAGAAAGCACCACCCCAACTCTCAAGCCATGTAGTTCAGGTAGAGTGGACCCCACCCCCAGGCTCCGGGGACGAGTAACTTTGCACAGTCCCAATGCACTCAGCCCATAATACACCCCCTCCTTACCACAAGCCACTGGTTGCAAATTGTGGGGGAAGATCAGATCTCTCTGGACTTGAATTGGCCCCCATGAATGATATCAACCAAGAGCCAAGAGTAGGGGCAAATGGTGTCCTGATGCATGAGAGCCCTGGATCCAGCCACGCTGGATGCATGCTCAACTCTGGACTTTCCAGTTATGGGTCAATCCATTCATTTTGCTCAGACCAGTTTGTGCTGGGTTTGAGACGAGAGACAGGCATCGTGACTAGAGCAATCTAGTCACCCTCATCACACTGACCTCAATAGTCGGCCGTCTGCAAATCAAGTGGTAATGTGGGAAAAATGGGACACATTTCAGAAAGGTACTTGAAGGTCTTGTGAGTTTCATGATCCTGGCATGATGATGGCGGGGCCTGTTCCAAGACAATATATTGGAGGAGGCATCTGATACTTGTGGAAATAATGTCTGGGACAGAGGGAGGGGGACCGTGAGCAGCCACACACCTGCTAGAATTGCCACTCGGCCCCCGCTCCTCTAGTGCTTCTGACTACACTGATCCACTCCAACACGTGGTCCCGGCAAGTAGGAGCCACGAACACTTAATGGAGCTCAATTCATGGAAACACCACCTATTTGTGACAGCAGATTCCAAGAGGTGTGTATCTTCTGGGGAAGATGAAGTTATAAAAAGGAAAGGGGATGGTAGCTTTCACTTCCCTGGTGACTTGGCACCTGAGGACACAGTGTGCTGACCAGTTCTGGACCCGGCCACATGAATGAAAAACCGAGACGTGCCACTGAAAAAGTAGCAATATTTGTTTGACTATTTTGTTTCTTTATGAGCTTAGAGTCCCCTCCCTTTCAACAGGTTGGCTGGAAACAACAATATGTTAACACAATAGAATGAAACTCAATGAGGCAGAAAGTACAATTTGCTCGGCCAGGAAAAATAAACAAAAAACAACAGAGAAGGAGTTGAAAAGCATTTTAAAAACAAAAACACTAAAGCCTCCAGAGATAGATTTTTGTGTGAAATAACATGATTCAGACCCAATTTGGAAAGAAGTTTTTGGCTATTGGGAGAATTGTGAACCCACCTCTAAGATAGGAAGAGAAAGATAAGTGTGCAACTCTGCCTCAGAAAAGCTGTGTGAGATGGTTAATTTTATGCATCAATTTGACTGTGCTACAGAATGCCGATACCTGACAAACATTATTCTGAATGTTTTTCTGTGGGTGTTTTTCTTTCTTTTTTTTCTGATGAGTTCATACTTTTTACATTGATAGACTGAAGAACACTGACTACCCTCCCTAGTGTGGATGGCCCTCGTCTAATCAGATGAAGGAATGACTAGAGCAAACAGGCAACCTGACCCTACCCCTAAAAAGGGGAAATTTCTCCTGCCTTCAAGCTGGGACATCAGGTTTTCCTGTCTTCAAAGTGAATTGCAACATTGGCTCTTCCTGGGTCTCAAGCCTGGCAACCTTTGGACTAGAAATACCCCAGTAGTTCTCCTGGGTCTCAGGCCTTCGGACTTGGATGAAACTTCAGTATCCGTTCCTTTGGGGCTCCAGCTTGCCAGTGGCAGGACCTTGGGATTTGTCAGTCTTCATAACAGGGTGAATCTATTATACACACACCCTATTGGTTCTGCTTCTCTGGAGAAACAGAATCCTACTAATATATCTGGGCTGTGTTTTTTATGTGTGTTCTTCCCTGAAGCAAGAGGGAAAGGATTATTTGTGGGTCTCCAAAATAATTCAAAATTGCGAAGTGGGATGAGTCCTAGAAATCGCATGATTGAATTCTTCATGGTTTTTTAAAAATCCCTAGATCAAGCTATACCCATGACTACGTATGTATCTAGAAAAGAACAAACTAAAACCCAGATTTTAAAACTAAAAGTCCAGGTTCCTATGCATAACATGGGAGAATTTTATTTTGAAGACACAGAATCTTTGAAGGAATAAGGCCTCCATTTAACACAAGGGCACTGACAAGAGCCATTCCGCCGAGTAAAATGGTAACATTTATAAACTGGTTAGAGGGTAAAACCCTCAGACCCCTTACTATTTACTCACATGTACACATACACACACACACACGTATGCACAGACACCCAAAACAAACAAACAAACACCAAATAAGAGAGAGCAACCATCCAATCGACCCACCAAAGCCCACGTGCAGATGTGTAATCTGGGAGAGAAGTTCAGGTCTTTATGATCATGCTGATCTAGCTTTAAGCTCCCTCATGATTCTCACCTCTGTGACAGTGAGGTACCTTTGACAGGAACAAATTACATTTGAAACATGTTGTCAAACAAACACAGATACAAAGAAACTGTGATCAGGGCTCCAGACAAGCTACCATTTGGTCATTAAAGGTGAGACTAGTTCGTGCTCAACCCCAGGATACCACCGATAGGGCAGATGGATACATTTTTCCCAAGGTTATTTTTCCAAATTGTGAGTGTGTGCAAGTAAGAAGGTGTACCAGTCTGCGCATGGTGTGTGTGTGCACGCACAGGGGCACACCTGGATGCACGCAGAGGGAGGTGGCGCCACCAAACAGGGCAGACAAGGGCCCACAGTGAGGAATGGCAAATGCCCCTGTTCCCTGACAGCACCTCCCTCTTCCCTTACCCATGTCAGCATCACTCGGCCACCCAGAGGTGGTGGCACCAGGGGAGATGTAATCCCGTCCCTGCACTGAAGGAAGGTATAATAGAAAAAAGTCTATCTCGGCCCTGAAGGACCTCATTTCCGTGAGAAAAGAGACCAGGATCCAAATGGAAAGCAAACAAAATGAGCACCAGAGGAGACAGCGTTGAATCCATTCTTACACCTGCCTTTCGCACAGCACAGTTCACTTCCTAACTTCAGCAGAGACAGATGTGGGGCCTCAGGGTCACCACCTCCCACTAACCAGCTCAGTCTTGTCATGTCACGTGAGGCTGTCCACTGCTGGGTGACAGGAGGGCCCTGCTCACCTCCAACACGCTCCAACTCTGTGGGGCTGGTAGGACGCAGGGCAAGGGGGTTGGGACTCATTAGATCGCTCCGTGCAAATCCAATGTACCTCGATTTACAGACAAGGCCATTATGTAACAAGAGGGCACATTTACCAAAGAAACTGACATTCAAGGAGAAAAAGTAACATACGAGCTTTCTTCTATTGTATATAAGCTCTACCTGGCCAAGGAAAAATATCTTCAGGATAAGGTTTCATGAATGGGAATCTGCAGCCTCGTTTCACTTACTGATTAAAAAGAAAACGTTGCAAACTTGTTTTCGTTTCTGGGGGTGAAAAATATTTCTCAGTATCAAATATTGAGACGTAGGAAATAAAACATACTTTTTTCCCCATTATAGTATAAACAAAGGAACAGCAGGTACAAAATAGTTTTTTAAAGAGTTTGGGATAAAGTAAAAAAAAAAAAAAAAAAAAAAAGTTCTCTGAATAAAGGTAGTACTTTTACTTTTTACCTGATATCAACACTAAGTTAACTCTTTACAGTGATGAGAGGTAATAACGTGAAAGACTAACCTTAACATTCAGCAGAGTTGGGAAATTAGGAAAAGCATGCAGAAAATGAGTGAATTTTTCAACCAACATGGCTAGAATGCTAAATCAAGTGCTAAGGCCAACCGAGTTCCTTGGATACCCACACACTAGCACAGCCACAATCCATCTCTTTCATCCAGTTCCTCCAACAGTGATGAGGTTTCGACCTTAGCAGGTGGAAAGAGAGGCTTCTCCCTGCAACCTCCATGTCCATTATTTGCATGTGGAACTGAGGCTCCTGCCCTTAACAATGTACACTTTCTCTATATAAGCAAAATGCCAGCAAGCTCAGGCGAAATCATGCTCATCAGTTACTATGAGACAAGAAAAACGGATTCACATGTTCAGGCAAAAAGCAGAAGCCCCTGTGCCTCACTCACAGCAGTGACTGCTATGGAGGCAGAAGTCCGGGTCCATGAACCACGGGCTACAAAAAGCTGTGTGAATCCAACTACTAGAGTAAATGGGATCCCATGCTTTTATTGGGTCTTAGAAATCTTGTAACCACGAGCAGCACTGTGCGGAATCAAGGGGCCAAGAGGATGGGAGTCTGTCTCGGAACTGGTGATGCCTACCAGACTATCTTCTCTTTGAAGCCAACCCACCTGCTACACAAAGACAGTGAGCAGCCTACAACGAGACTGAGAGACTGGATGACAACACAGGGCATGGGTGTGTCTGGAGGTGACCGCTCAGGAAATTAAGAGAGCTTTGCCCTGAAAGAGAAAGCAGTGTTGATAAACAGCACCCTCCTCCCCGATCAAACATGTTTTAAAATGCAAATAACAGTTTTCTAGAATTTCTCCTGGACACGTTTTCATAGTTCATATCTTGTTAGCCACAAGAGCCCCAATTACACATCTTTTCTCATTTCTAACTAACCAATTATTAGCATTAGATAATAACATACTATTTTCTGCTAATACGTTTCCTGACAACATCAAACTCCAGAGGGTCTTCATGGTGTAATAGCTGCATAACTGTGCAAATGAGGGCGAGTTTATGAGAAAGTGTTACTTAAACCTTCTTGGGGGTTTATGAAAACAAACCATATTGGTTGAAATGCACTGTGCTAATATCATAAAAACGTATTAAATTGAAATAGTTTGAAAAATGAAAGGAGGAATCATACTGGAAGTATATCAATCATAGAAGAATATAAAATCTTCAAAAACAGTGGATTCCTACAGGCAGGACCAATACTGACACCATCTCATTCAGAACGGGAAAATGCAATGAGAATTCGGGGGAAGGCTTACCAGCTCCATTCACAAACACCCCTGGTTCCAAAGCAACAATTGTCCCCAGTGTGTCCTACCCAGCAAGAACCATGCTATTGCCAATCAAATAACTTGAGCAGCCACTACTACTGTCATTGTGCCCGTGTGTGGAGCAACCAGAAGTTCTGCCTGGATTGTGGTGACGTGGCAAAAGCAGGGTAGCTACAGCCTGGGTTCAGCTGCCTTGTAATTAATTCTCTCAGTACTATGGTATTTGGGGTTTCTCAGCTTGAAAGGGGGAGCTGGACCCATAGAAGAAGGAATACGGCATCTGGGATAAATATTAACCGCTATGCCACCCAAGGTGATCTCTGACTATCTCATACCTTTGTTAGTAAAAATCTGGTTGAAGAGAACCCTGAGAGAAGAACAAAAGAATCATGGTGTGTGTGCATGTGTGTAGAGAAATCAACAAAGACAGCAGACACATGATGAACAGAAGTCAAGTCACCCCATCTTCCTCCCATGTCTTCTCACCACTAAACAGATGGGCCCCCCGTTGAAGTGTGTAGCACCCAGAATAGTAACTCATACTCCCATTTAAGTGGTTCTGAGAGAACAACTAGTGTTCAGGGTTCTCTTCAAAACAGGGCTCCCTGTTTCTTAAACTGAAAATCATCTTCCTATGTCTGACATGTGCAGCCAATAAAGAAAAAAGAAAAAAAAATGTCAAGTTCTCCTTGAAAAGTTTCTCCCTCTAAGTACATAAGGCACAAAAATACCAAAAACAGTCATGGAGGATAGTGATTGAACTGAGTGCGGAGCAGCTGACGCAGGCTGGATCCACCCAGCACCAGAACTCTGCCTTGGGCCACGGTGGCCGCAACACATGAGGGAGGAGCCCGTATGGCAAATCTAGACAAGGTGAATTGGTTCCTATCTCCAAAAGATCAATATACCTGAACCTCTCAATATTTACAACAGGTAAAACCAACAACCAGAACAATAACAAATAAGCAAACCCAACACTCAAAGAGACTCCCAGGCTGCAAATAGCTGCATCCAATCACAATCTCTGGGATGTCACTGGGCGATTACTGCAGGGGAGAAGGAAGACAAAGTGCCTATCAGGAACTGGTCTGAGTGCCCAGAGATAACATGCTTAGTCCAAAGGATGTCCAATCTTTTGGCTTCCTTGGGCCACACATAAAAATACACTCACACTAATGACAGCTGATGAGCAGATACATAAATATCACACACAAAAACTCATAACGTTTTAAGAAAGTTTACGAATTTGTGTTGGGCTGCCTTCAAAGCCGTCCGGGGCTGCATGCAGCCTGCGGGCCACAGGTTAGACAAGCTTGTCTCAATCCTTAGCCAAACTATGGAAAAAGTGACTAACAATAGTCACTCCTTTTACAGAAATTAAAAGCTTTCCATGATTCTGTGAAATCGCCTTTACCCAATGTTTGGTTCCACATAGAGACTGTTGAGGTAAGTATTCAAATACACAGACCACTCGCAGACTTGGAAATCTTTGCCCTGTAACTGCAGTTACTATAATATAACACTGAAGTTCCAATAAAAGGGAAGGGATTCTCTGAAAAATTAAAACAAATATGGTCTAGCTTCACATGTTTAAAATTCTGAAGCTTACCACCAACCAACAAGCGAATCAATAAAATGTGATCTAGCTACACAGTAGAGTATTATTTGGCTTTAAGAATGAAATATGGATGCATGCCACAACAGGGATGAATCTTGAAAACATGCTACGTGAAAGAAGACAGTCACAAAGGTCCACATAATGTGTAATTCCACACATACAAAACTCCCAGAATAGGCAAATCCATAGAGGGACAGTTGATGAAGGTGAGGGAGGAACCGCAGGAAATGGAAAGAGATAGTAATCAGTATGGAGTTTCTTTGGGGCGCGAAAAAAGAAATGTTCTAAAATTGATTGTGGTGATGGTTGCGAAACTCTATACACGTACTAAAAACCATGACATTTCCACTCTAAAGGAGTGAATTGTATGGTATGTGAGTAAACTTTTTTTTTTTAATTTTGATGTTTCAATTGGTGAAATTGTCATTATCTTATCACTAAGAGCTTTCTATACTACTTGAATTCTGAGCACATTTTATTTGAAACAAATACCCAACTCTGGGAAAGAGGCAGGATAAGAATTACTATTCCCATTTTACAGGAAGCAGAGGTCCAGAGAACTTGTTTTCTTTCCACTGCCTGGACAGGTTTCTGCAAGGCTTGGGGGGTTGGTGGAGCTTATAGGAGAAGGGTGGGAGTCATAGGCTTTATCATCCCCCAAATCAGAAAGGGAATGATAACCAGCTCTTGTCCGATGCCTAGAAATGTATAAGGTTGGGTGGGGTTGGGTCATAGGCTACTAAACAAAAGGCATTGAAAAATGATGCCTGGACTACTAGAATGCAATTCTTAATAGCATGAAATTCAGGTTAAACACTGTAGCTGAAAAAGCAGGGGAGAGGGAAGAGTTGGGGTGAAAATATAGCCAATTAGATGTGGCCATATAATTTTCACATCAAACATCCTGTGCTCCCAAAGGCAACTAATGGCACAGGATTTTCCCAAGTTTTCAGCAGCAGTGACAGCCCCCTTCAACAAAGCAGAGGGTTAAAGTAGGAACCACAAACACTTGCTTTTCTTAATTTACACCTTTCATATACTTCCCCAGAAATGTCATGGAGGAGCCATGAAATGCATGATGCTCATCAATAGATGGTTCCTGTTAAGAACAGGACTTAGAAAGAATGTGAATCCTAGCAAGTAATATGGAGCCGTGCCTTCTACAGAAAAAAAAAAAGGGCTTAATATTCTGGAAGAAACCAGATGACCTGGTTAGGCTCTCTCACTTAAAACAAACAAAACAAAAGATTATTATTACGCGCATGGAAGACTAGAATTTTGAAAAATGCAAGTGTAATGACTTCACATATCTCTTCTGCTAACCAGGCAGAATCCAAACCCACAGTAAACAAACAGAACAGCTCCCTGGCTAGTTTCTGCATCACGGACCTTTCTGAAGCCCGAGATGCTACTAGCTTTTATCTATGTCATCATATTGTGTAGTTTTAATGATTTTTTAAGAATACTTTAGTAAACCACTAAGATATTTTTCAGCACATGATTGGGAAAAAAAAGGAACATAAGACATACACTTGCAAATATGGATGTGGCATTCATTTTTAAATACTGTTAAAAAATTAAAATATTCTTTCCTATATCTTAGTCTGCTTTTAAGTGTTAGGATTCTCGTGCTCAATAAACACACTAGAGCAGGATTTCTCAATCTGAGCACTACTGACAGTTTGAGAACTCGTGGTGTGGTGGGATATCCCTGGCCTCTACCCACTACACAACAAAAGCGTGCCCTGCCCAGCTGTGACAACCAAAAATGCGTCCTGACTTTGCCAAATGTCACCCTGGCAGAGAACCAGTGAGCTAAAGGTAACTATGAGCTAAAAAGGCCTGAAATGTTTTCCAGTGACGTTGACTGATACGCAGGCCCTAGGTTGGAAATGTACCCTGAGCCCTGTAGCAGCTACGCAGCCTTCCAACCCTAATCGAAATCCTCCAGCAGTAATCAGGAATCCCTCAAAACATGGTGCTGATGTAAACATCCCATGAGCCTCCAGCAACTAGTGTGGAACCTTCAGCTGCATGCCAAGGTCCCACAGAGCCTCATGACCCTTTTACTGTCATTTACAAATGTATGAAGTGACGGTACTAAGCAAGATTAATATGCTCTAAGGCAGGGAGGGGTGGGGAGGGGCCTGGCTATGTTTAGGTCTCTTTAAAATCACAGAGCTTTAGAAATCTGCTGAGCTAAACACACCAGTCACTCAAGAAAACTCAAACGACCCCCTTTTGTCTAAGATGGGGGGAGACTTTTAGTAACCAACTGGCACAAAAAAAAAAAAAAGATTTTATCTCTGATCTCCTTTAAAGTAAGAATCCAAAGTACAAAATAAAAAGCTAGGCCAAAGTCTAATTCATAAGTGCAGAATATTCTGCGTAAAGTGAGTCCAGGTATCTACAAGATCCAAGGTGATGTTGTGTCCAATGAAGAGAGGTGCTGGCACCGACAGCCGCACTGACCTTCAGTGGATCAGTCGATCTGCAGACCACCCTCTGCATGGCCTCTGCTGACCAGCCATGGCCAGCTCACCAGCAATGGGCACAAGAGGCAACAGCCACCCCCATGCAGGAGGGACAAACCCCAGCCCCACCCCGAGACCCCGGTGCCTCCTGTCCAGAGCAGAGAAAGGCAAGGGCGCATCATCATGCCTGGGGTGTGGTATGTTTTCTGGACTCTGGGAGCTGTCCAGGCCACAGGGATGGGCGCAGTCTGGTTAAGTGACTCACACCGAAGCGGACAGGTCGGGAAGGCTTTTAGAGAATGAAAACAGGGGCAGGAAGCAGCTCCTCCAAAGGGAAGAGTCAAGAAGGTCTTATGACCGACCCACTTAAATCCAAACACTCTCATGATCAGCAAAACCTAGGCCTTCAGGGGTGGCAGTGACCACGATGATACTCAATTGTTCTTTCTCTGTAGACCCCAAATGGGAAGGGAGCCTGGGAACTCCACCTGCTTTGCGTTCTAGACTGGAAAGAAGCTGGCTTGAAAGACAAAGAGAACCAAGGTGGATGGCGCAGGATGTCTGCTGGCCATGTCACACATTAGGCCACCCGGCTCTGCCCTGTGGAAACATGGCTGATGGGGATGGTCACCAGCATCCTAGGGGCCACATCCACCCCTGGGGACATGAACAGTACAGTTACCCTAGCTCAGGGACCAGGGTCATCACTCAGCACGTAACAACTAATTTATTAAGAAACCTTGAGAACCCTGGTCTCTACAGTGTTACCTAAGACACTAGAAAGGTCTTGGCGCCCCCATGCCAAACCCCCACAGCATTACCACCAGATATATAGGGAAGCACGTACACTGGCAAGCAAGAAACAAAAGGTGACTAGAGATCAAGGCAAGAACCAGGCTCTCCCAAGTCGTCTGCTCTAACCACCAGAAGAATTTCTCACATCCTTCTGCCAGTTTCCAAGCACGAGCAACATTGGTCTTGGCTCCTTTTATCTAAGTAGCGTACAAGCAAGCACGTGATCTGAAAAGCACTCTCCCTCCGTTTATTAACAGCAATTTATCACAACAGGCATCTCCTTGGGGAGCGTTACTGGGGGGGAGGCACACTTATTCCTTCCTCCAGCATCTACACAGCCACAGGCCAGCCCCCGACCCAGAGGACCCCACTCACTTTGAAAAGGGTGCCAGTCCTCTGTGGAGCTACACCACTGTGACCTCCTTGGGAGGACTGGCACCATTCCCCGCTGTCAGGGTCCCCAGCATGCCAGGCTGCTGAGGACCGATCCCCACGGGACAGGGCAGCAAGCTCAGCGGCAGCCATCAGCGCACAAGCCACATGCCCAGCCGCTTCAGGCTCTGCTTCGGCGGCAGTGAGGTTTGGTCCCAGTGCCAACACTGATGGCGTCCCTGCCGCTGCTGCCGTTTAGAAAAGGTACGATTCCTCTCTCCAGAGTGTGAACTAGGGGAGACAAGCAGGGGCCTGGAAGAAGGCGGGGCTGGGGCTTTCCTTTAACTCCCCTGGAGGCCCTTTAGGCACCAAGGGCATCGGGTACCACATCTGGTACCACATCTGCTCCATCACAAAAGACCGATACTCAAGCCTTTCCTGCCCAGGGAACCCTCAGAGCAGAAATCCCCCAGGAGGTGAATGCCAGGAAAACAAAGTGCCAGCATTGCTCAAGCAACACTGAGCCCTCTCCCACCAGCATGGAGTCTCCAGGTATTAAAGGGAGAAATCTGTTCCACCCCAGGTCCAGGTGTGACCCACCAAACATTCCGCTACTAATTCCAGGAGGCTCTTTGGACTCAGAAAGAAAGTCCGCTTGGCTGTTTCTATCTTTCGGCTTCTCGTAGCAAATACAGTAGTGAGGCAGAGTTAAGGGAAGCAAAAGGACAGTGACTTCCAGAAGGCCAAGGTTTAAGAGGACACCTTGAGCAAGTTACCATCCAAAGCTCCTCACTTTGCTAAGTGAAAGGGGCCAGTCACGAAAGAACCACATACTATATGATTCCATGAAATGTCCAGAATGGGCAAATCCGCATAGGACAGGAAACACGTGGTAGCCCAGGACTGGGAGGAAACAGGTAAATGGGAAATGACAACTAAGGGGTGAGGGGATGTTTGGGGGAGGGGACAGGTGAATTGTAATCCAATAAAGCTATTGTGTGTGGGCAGGGGGGTTGCCTCGTTTTGACCATAACAAACTTTGGGCTCTCATCCGTCTCCCTGGTTGAGAGTCACCTTTAACTACTGTCTCTTGCAGGAGAAGTGAAAGTGATCTGGAAGGTCCTTAGCAAGCATTTAGATAAGCTATAAACCCACTGAGACTTAGGCTCCTTGTACGGAGTAATAATAATGGCATCCACCCTAAAATGTCACGAGGATTCAATTTAAAGGGGCAGGTAACAAGCTTATTAGCACAGTGCACAGGGCATGGCAGTCACTTGATGGAACATGTCTATTTAACCTGCACTCCCCTTAGGAAGCCTCAGAGAGAAAGGCCAGCTCCGAGAGACCACAGGCAGCTGTTTTTGCCTGAACAGAGTTGCTTTTTTCAGCATTCTTTCCTCACCTTCAATGTTAAGACTTTGGCCAATTTAAAAATAATAATAATAAAAGCCTAAGGTTTGGGAACTCTATGAAAGCTGCATCCGCAACGGCATGTCCTAAAAATACATAGTATAACAATTCCGGCACGGCTCTCCTTTGTCAGAGGCCTTACCCCATGCAGTAGACGGGTCATAGCAAACAACATGGGGCAGAGGCCCAGGATAACATGAGATTCTACAGAAGGAGGTGTTCGTGACCAGTTCTTAGCTCAAAATAGGGTAACTCTGATGATCCCTTTAAAGAAGAGAAGGGAAAGAACAAATGAAGAGCATCTAGTACATATCAGACAAGGGGCTAAAAACACCATACCACTCATTTAATGCAAAATTCAATCATCAATTAGTATATATTTTTAAAGATTGACTCCTAATTCCCTCATGGACTTCTCTAATACCAGCCAGTCATGTGGTCCAATGAGAGTCGCCATCTTCTTACATGGTCCTCCCCCAGTCTCACTAATTAGTCCAGAAATGGCATCTGACCCAAGCCAGACCAATCAGAATCCTGCCCCAGAATTTTTTCTGAGTAAAGCTGGGCAAGACTCGCATCAAGCCCTGGCTGAGGATGAAAGCCAATGACACCACTCACACTCCACCTACGAGATGCAGCTGAAGAAAATGATGACAATATGGAGAAGTAGGACACTTTCACGTGGCTGATATTCCCTCGTGGGAACTGCATTTCAGTTGTCTCCTTGGAAAGCCCTTCCTCTGACATTCCCAAAAGTTGGTTATGGGAATTGAAGAACTCTCTTTTTCCTTGTTCGACCTTGTTCAGGTTAGCCTGTCACTCCAGAGTTCCGTTGCAGGAGGTTTCTTTAGGTTTGAAAGAGATGGGGAGCCAGATTAAGTAACTTTTCTACATCAGGTAAAAAGAAACTGCGCCCCAAACCCTGGCCTGCCTAGCTGGTTCCAAAGTATTGGTTGGTCCACTCCACTACAATGTACCAACCCCACTCCTACTAAAACCTGTTCTGCCCCAAGCAGGACCCCAGGGCACTGAGTGAGGCCTCAGCTGGCCCTCAGAGGTTTCAGAGGGGTGGTCTCCAAAATATCCACGTGCACACCGGAACACGTCAATTGTAAACACAGAAGGCCCTGCTCCCATGTAAGCTCCGCAATGATTCAACATGGACTCCTTGAGGCCTGTGTGTTTGTGTGTGACAATGTGAGTATCTGTCCCTACCACACAACAGTTCTTTGACTAGATGTGACAGAACATGGGGCTCCTATTATACATTGTGGAAGTAAATGCTAACATGCAAATACACCACAGCCACCCCATCACTATAGAATCTTGGAACCTTGATTGGGGAACTAGCAGGGAGACCTCTCCAACATAAAAAGCGTCACCAGTGTGCCTTCCACTGATGTCCTATCAGGGCTGGTTTTATAACGAATCTCAACCAGGTTGACTCATCGGCCCTTACAGATCTCAATGTTAACAAGCAGGCCTGAGAGCAGATGAAGGAGATGCTCTCGGTGAACACACTAAGCACTGTGGACATACCCAGCTCCTCAACAGGAAGAAGACTGGGTTGATCTGCGTGCTTACACAAGTCCCAGTGCCATTCTGAATAACGTCTGAGTGCTCATGGGTGTCTGGATGGCCCCAGCACTTCCTCCTGGAAGGCTTCCTTGATTCAAGCAGGCAGGAAAGAAAAGAGCCTTGTAGACATGCGTCCACCTCTAAGCAGACCGCCAATCCTAAGAGCCCACCACACCCACCACCCGCTTCTGAGGGGGTGTCTACCTCAACCTGGGTTGTACATTATGAACCATGTGGCAGCCCCTCCCTGCCAAGTGGACCCACAGACAGCCATCCACACTGAACAGTGCTCAGCTCGGTGATGTCACTGGTACAAAAATCCCATCCAAACAAGGGTGAGTGGGGCCAAATTCTTGTTCGTGGTTTTTTGTTTTGTTTTTTTTCCCATCTTGTTTTGTTTTTAATTAGGAACTCAGAAAGAACTCGGAGCCAAGGGTAAAGGGATAGGGGAGGAGCCTATGAGGTGAAAGAGCCAAAGTGAACACATGAAGCATGAAGGTGTGGCAGACGAGGCTGACACCAAGCAAAAAGGACACCGAGCAAAGGGCTGAGTAACATCAAGGCTAGGCACAAGGGAAAGCCACGGAGGCTCCTCAAACAGCCTGGCGTCTGGAACAGTACCTGGCTTCTGGACCTTCAAGAGCCACCTGCTTAGCTTCCCGATTGTGGTCCACGTGCCTATGAGGCCTCGCCCCGTGGCCACATCACTTTTTCCTGATTCTCATGGGTAGCCTTATAATAAATTCTGCATGACTCACATTAACCAAACTGCATCCCTTTGTTCCCCAAAGCCCACGCCCCACCCCTTTCCCAGCATCCTGGATCACTCACAAGGGCTTCTGGGTAATCACTGTCTAGGTGGGCCAATCGCTAGCTAAATAAGTAAATCGTTGTCAACTGTCAACAGTAAGCAAAAGTACACAGAAAGGAGAAGATGCAAAACCTTTTTTATACAAAAAAAGAAATCATTGCACTTTGTCTGGTTAGAGCTTTTTGTCCAAAATGGGAAAGTTAGCCAGTTTCTTTAAAGACAGGTGTCCAATCTGTTGGCTTCCCTGGGCCACACTGGAAGAAGAATTGTATTGGGCCACACATAAATACACTAACAATACACTAACACTGACTGATAAGCTAAAAATTTCATGTTTTAAGGAAGTTTATGAATTTGTGTTGGGCCACATTCAAAGCCATCCTAGGCCACATGTGGCACGAGCTGTGGGTTGGACAAACTTAGTCTAGACTGATTTCACATGTGATCAGTGGTCTCCTAGGACGGTGTTTCCTCAGCAGGTCTGACAATGCACTTCAGACTTAAAAAAAATAATAGTAACTTCTGAAAAGGACTTCAGAGTTTAACGGAAGTCCATAAAGTTCTAGTAAATGTCTTGGAGGAAAGCTTGTACTTGGGTAAAGTGGTCTTTAAACAGTACCCAGAGATTAAAAAGAGAAGAACAATTTGAGGAAAATCAAGGTTCTTAAAGATTATGAGGGATACTGGGATAGAGCTCAGCAAGTGGAGTGCATGTCTTGCAACTGTGAGGCATGGAGATCGAATCCTGGCCTGGGCCAATGCAAACCCATATACTTAACTGATGTGCAACTGGTAACCATCAGGATGGCTTGGCAGCAAAGGTTCTCGCCTCCCATGCAGGAGGCCTCCTGACCCTTCCCTACACGGCCCCACATCCACCCGTGGGGAATGAAACCAGGTCACAACTAATGACGTACAACTATGGAGACTGCTCTGGGCCTTTCTCTCTCTCTCATCTCTCAAACAATAAATCTTAATAAAATAAAAGATTATGAAGCTCTGCCCACACATTGTATTTTCCATTTTGTAGTCTCAGTAGAGGGCACAGACCATTGAATCTCCAGGCTTCCAAAATATAAGGGAGCCAGAAAAAACCATGTACAACCCCTACTTTTGTTTTCAAGCCATGAGGTATTTGCCCAAGGTCACATGGCAAGTTTCTGACAGGACAACACAAGGACTCAGGCTCCAAGTCTGAGCTGGGACTCGTTCCTTCCTGGCTTGGAATTTAACTGTGGACACACTGAAAGTTTCTGTGAAATCGAAACATAATTACATCAAAAGCCTAGCAATACTTCTTACAAAATCTAACAGAAAAATATATTGCGTCTCAGAAGCTCCACGTGAGAGGCTTGACAACAGAGAAAAATTACAGCTGAGTATTGGCGGGGTTGGAGGGGGATACAAAGAGGCTTGTGGATAATAAAATCACTTCCAACCTAAACTGACCCACATTTGGAAGTCCAGATCCAGTTAATCTGACATTAGTCAATTCTGTGCGCCAGTCCAACCGCTGGAAAATTTACTTGGGGCTGAGTATTTCCAGAACATTCTTCTGTCAGCGTTCTGCAGTTCACCTCTTTGTATGACAACCTCAGCGCCTAGAACTTCAGTCCTTCTGGAGACCATGCTACATGCTCTTAACTGGTGGATGAAGTTCAAGGTCCTCAAAGTATATATCATTGTCCAATTCACATCATATGTTAATAACCGTGGGCTATTATGTTGATTTATTCAAAACCGCTCACAGCAGAAATGCATATTCTTTGGACCATTCTTTCACTGTTATGTTCAAATGCATCACACTTACAGTGAGGTTAATGTGCACTGCCCATATTTCCCAACAGACTACACAAAAACGGTGGTACATTAAATGCTCAAATATCACCTTCTGATGAAGCTACTGTATTCATTGTTTGCATTCACTGTTTTTATTCATGCTGTAGCCCAATTCCTTCCAATGGGGAGATGGGCTAAAGACAGGTTGGAATGCGGATGTATTTTTAATGCTATGCTTATGGAGAAGCAAGCTTTGCATCACAGTCCAGCCTCATCCTCTATCAATACCAGCAACTGCCTTTTAATGGTCAAAAACAAGGTGAAAATTTGGGACTCAGAATCTTCATTAACAGAAATCCTGCAAAACTGGTCTGCATGATCTTGTAAGTGCTGGTTGTTGGCACCATGATGTCTTAATGACTCTGGGTTGCTTTTACCCTTCCAGCGCAGCTTAAAAATCTGGTCCACACAAATCCCACACCCTTTAGTGATCAAAAAATAGGTTTGGAAGCTTCTTACATAGCATTCTTTTGAAATTTAGAGCTTCAAACAACACAGCTTTTATTCAAATTATATACACACACAGAGGCATGCATAGCTCTCCCATTCTAAGACTCGCCTTGTTTCTGTATTCTTACACTTCTGACATTCAGATGCATGTAAATTTAACACAGTAGTGTTTCTTGACGCCCTGAAAAATTTGTTATTAGATTAAAGGCACATCTTGCAACTGATGGTGTATTAAAATTTAGAGAAAAAAAACATGGGATTGCAAACAGAAATTCTCGTGCCCTTAAATCATGCATTGCTCTGGCAGCATCTCGCCTCCACACACGAACACAAACCAAATCATAAGAATTATCATAGCCGGGTGTTACTGCAAGATTTATCATTTGCGGAGCTTCCTGGACCCCAGGAAAAATGACATATCCTGCTTCAAAAGTGTTTCTGTGTCAGACCACCTGACACCCCCCACCCCCACCCCCACACCTCTCATTCCCGAATACATCCCATGAGGGAGGGGGTTGGTGTTCTCCTCAGTTTACTTTTAAGGACACTGGTGGGAGAAGATGAGTAACTTCCCAAACTGGCACAGAAAGGGGAAGCAAGTCGGGGTGGAAAGTGGCCAAGGTCTGTCCGTGTCTGAAGCCCGTACAGCCACTAGGCTCCACGCCTGGCCCCTTTAGAAATCGTGGCTGTCTGCATTCTTTAGAGGTGAAAACAACTGATGTTCCATGATAAGCTATCAATACAGAAATCACACAACTGCCAGTGGAGAGGCCAGGAGTGGGAGCCACAGACTGTGTGATTTGTGTGAATTCGGAAGCAGAAAGTACTTCTTCCAAATGTACCAGGCTTGTCCAACCCGCGCAGCCCAACACAAATTCATAAACTTTGGTAAAACAAGATTTTTTTGAGGTTTTGTTTTTGGTATTTTTTTTTAGCTCATCAGCTATTGCTAGTATTAGTGTATTTATGTGTGGCCCAAGACAGTTCTTCTTCCAACGTGGCCCAGGGAAGCTAAGATTGGACACATCTGTTCTAAACAAAAATGGTATATTCCCAAATAGCACCGTTCAAGTGGGAAAAAATAAAAGGTACATGGCCTTTTCTTCACATACCGTATTTGGAAGGCAGTCTTCAATCTTAAGAATGGGTCTAGAGGTGTCTTCTCTCTGTGTTCAACAACACCCACCTCCCTAAAAAAATGTTTCCCAGCTGTTAAAATATTACATTTTACGCCTAAACAGAAGTCTACTTTGAAAATAGGCCTTCTGCCAGCCCCTGAGGTTGGTGGCCTGGTAAAGAACATTCAAGGAGGCCTCAATGACCACCTGCCCTCACGCTGGGCTCCAGGAGCAGCTGGGACCAGAGTGGCCACCGCCTCGGGGAGCTGGGGGCCTGCCCAGCCCAGCTTCCTGGTGTGTGTTCAGTGCGAGGCAGGTCAGGCGACCTGGAGAGTCTTCACTTTTCTCTCTGCAGAATGAGAGGATCCTTGCATCACTGACTCCATCCAAGCCTCCCAAGTCACCGGACGCCCATGTGGCGAAATACGAAGGCAGAGCCGCATTTAGGACAGTGGCCCTCAGAGGTAACAACCGTCATAAACAAGTTTCTAACTGCACGACCTACGACTCAACATGTTCTGGCTAGACACTTACACTTCAGCTGACAACCTCAGGGCCTGTCTGGAGAGCGGACGAAATTTCGCTTTAAGGAATGACAAAATATTTTCCCAGGCCCTCAGCTGCTTCATTACTGTTTGCCTTATTTGGGGAAAAAAGAAACACTGGCCGGAGCATCCGTGGTAGTGTTATATGCCGTGAACTGGCAATGTTTTGGAACAAAAAACAACTTTTGCAGCAGGGTACTTATGGCATCATTATCGCATTTTCCGAGCCGGGCTGCCGTGCTGCCAGGGGGAGAAGGGAGGCGCTGAAGAACAGTGGTACCTTCACCAGCAGCAGGACTGAAACAAGGGGGCTTTAGAATAAATCTCAGCCTGTGTGCACATTTATGGCAAAGTAACCCACATGCATTTACCTTATAAAAGTGTTACAGGTAGGCATACTTATGTAATTTATTTAATGTTCTTTAACATCCATGCTTACTTGGGTTTCATACAATTTATTAACTTTTCAGTCTGGCCTGCAGAGATGGGAAAAATAAAAGCAGATGTGAACGTACTAGCCCCATGTAAATGTTCAGCAACCTCCTGCAAAGCCTGGAACCGGCGAGAAAATACTGCTGCTGCAGCCATGGCCATTCAGAGCCTGCCCTGGCCCAGTCCCCACTTCCCACCCAAAGGAGGCCTGTCCTGCACAGGCACTAGGGTCTCTGCTGCCGGCTTAAGTCAAAGGGCAAACATCCCATGCAAGAAAGGTTTGATGTCCGACGGGAAGCCTGGCAGACATTCCAAAGAAAATGGTCCCCATTCGGGAAGAGAAGCCACCTAGTAGCGCCAGCCAGGCTTCAACACTCTAAGTAGCAATGTGCTCCCCCTTCCTCCCAGGAGTTCCCTAGACTTGTCTATTTCAGAACCCCACAGGCTTTTAAGGACCCGCATAAGCCACCCATCCAACAAAACAAACAAAACATACAGAACACGCTTATGCAGGCGTGTACGCGTTCTCGTTCTCTCTCTCCTCCCACTCTGTCTAATCTTCTCCTGCTTGGCCCTTTGGCTTAATATTTACCAAATCTCTTGGCACATTTCCCCTCTTTCTAAATAAAAACTCTTTCATTGCTCTTTTCTTGGCCCCTTTTTTTTTCTTTCTCCAGCCTCTGGCTCCTTGGGAGAGGCTATGAATCAGACAACTGAGGGGTCTTGGGAGAAGCGAGGCAGGAGGACAGGGAGGACAGGAGGTAGCAGACTTCACTCGACAGCTTCAGATAACAGAATCCAAATAATGTCACATCCGGTGTTGGTCCCTACAGTCCACGGAGCTCACACGCCCTCCTTGGTCCACCCAGCTCCCATCTCCTCCGCTCCGTCCCTGCAGCCAAAGCAGGGCCACCTCACTCCATTCACCGTCACAGACAGCACTGTAAACTGTCACTGCTCCAATTGTCTAAGAAACTGCGAGGAAACAAGGAGTATGTTTCTTGGCCAGCCATGAAAGCAGCCCCATGGTTTGGTCTGGGGCCTCGCAGCCAATGACTGTCAAAGGGAAGTTGATTAGTAAATACAAGACTTAGCCTATCATCAGAGTACTTCTCTAAGGTCAGGTTTACATTTCCAGATACTCCCAACCCAATGAAAAAGATGCACAGACAACGGCAGGAGAAGGCACGCGTGAGCTTAGGCTATTTCTCAAAGCTGGGCTTCAGAAGGCCACCCTCCCAGAGAAATGACAGGAAGTATTTAACTTCATAGCAAAAAAACTGTCCTATCTCTGAGCACTGTGGTCCAATTGGAGAGAGAAGGTTGAAATTCAAAGCGCCCAGGTCCCGAGTTCATTCAGTGCACTGTTTTCCCCTAATGTAAAATGAGAAATTTTATGCACACTCTCCAACAAATTATTTATGACATCCGTGTATCTATAAACATACGCACACGTTCTCTGTTTCCCTCCCTCCCTCCTTTTTTTTCTATTACGATTTAGGGCAAAAGCATCACAGCCAATTTATTATTCAGCCTTTGGTAGTAAAGAACTCCAAATGAAACCCTCACTCGTTTATTAAGACCCCAGAGCATCCCTCGGGCCAAAGACTCCAGAGGGACTGTAATAGACCACAAACCCTTGACCTCCACGTCTTGGGTCAACTCCTTCTTCAGCTTCTACAACTTAATCGCTATTAAAACACCAACCGGGCCCTTAATCGTGCTGATATTTTTACCTGGCCCAGAAAGACCAAACTTTCTCTTAACCATTATCTGCCACACACCCCAAAAGGAAAGGGAAACAACACAACAACAACCAAAAAGCACTAAGGCCATAAAAGAACCACACAAGAAAGAAATGTGACCAAAAGCTGTAAAAGAAAGCCTTATCCATCAGGAAAACGTTAATGTGTGTTACTACTGGGTTATACCTAGGCTAAGGCTTTGAAGGAAATGTGATGTGATCCATTTTCTTGTGGCTTCACACTGATGGATTTTGTGAGCACATGGGAACCCAGAGAGAAGCTAAGAACTAACTGGGCACTAAGGAGCTTTCAGTCTAGGGAAGAGGCAGCCAGTTTCAAGGTGGCGTGGCGAGAGAGAGGGCAGAAGATGCATAGAGAACACAGGGTTTGAGAGGAGAAGCTTCTGCAGGTGACTCCAGAGTTTGGCTGTGAAGGAGGCAATATAGGATGAACTGAACAGCTAAGCATCGTTTATGTTCACAGAATCCATCTCTTCCACAGTATCAACACTTCTGCTGAACAATACTGTTTCAGCCAAAGCGTAAGTTTAAAACATCAGCCCTCTGTGCCTTCCCCCCACCCCGGCAAAAGTTTAGAAGAGAAATCTCTTTCCCTTTGTTAACAACAAAATAAACAGATGTAAAAACAACAACGTTCGCCCCTCTCCTCTTATTTCTTCATGTCAGGCTTCTAAAGCTCTCTTCACTTCTAAGTCACCAAAGAGATTCTTTGAGAAGCATCTTCTAACTCTTGAGCAGAAAGAGAATGAAAATACTGAGGCTCTCAGGAGGGCAGGTAGGGTCTACGTTTAACTCCTAACCTGCCAGTGCGTACCTCAGCTAACAACCTGGGAATTCCCTTTGTCAAGAAAAAGATCAGAACGTGGACTGTACAGTTCCAGGGCAGAATCAATAACCGTCAGAGCACAAAAAAAAGGGGGGGGAGAGGGGGGAGAAAGCAGGTACTTAATTCACCGCCCTTTCATCTCAATGGAAAAGCACATTTCCTAGGTGACACAGCCTCCTCTCTCCTCCAACATCTTGTCCAGAGACGACCACAAGAAACACAATTTGGATACTCTTGCATGAATGCCTACAACAACCATTACAAATATACTCATTCATACTTAGACATGGGGGGAGAACACAGATCGGAGGTCTATAAGTCATTGTAGAGGTTAACCCCTCTTTTTGACAGAGTTTATGCCTTTCCCTTAAAGTAAGGAAATGGTAGGGAGAGCAATCTATCTGCTGAGCATCCCAGGTGACGGGAGAGCAGGTCTTCACACAGACACCTGGCCCTAGGACACACTCGTTGTCCAGGGGTGGGGAGAAATGCTGTATGTCATCCATTAGCTAGCTCTCTGTGCAATGACCAAGACTCACAAGCCCCACCTCTTCTCCAGCAGCTGGTGGCCACCCCAGCTAGCAACCCCAAAAGTTACGGGAGTGTCGCCTGAAAGAAGCCATGTGGTTGAGAACTTGACTTACCTGAAGTGGGGAGAAGGGTTAGACCTCTGAATAATAAAGGGTGGGGGGATAAACATATACGTACATGAAGCTTGGCAATGGACTCATTGTCCTGCGTCCTGGGTCTGTGAGGATATCAAGGACAGCTTTCTTGACTAGCCCCCCAAGACCTCAGGACCCCCAAATTAACCATGTGAGCTCTCACCTAGGCATGAGCTTTGATCCGGCTCAGAGTGGACAGCTCCAAACTCCTCCTCACCCAGCAGTGACCACACGGGCCCCCACCCCATTCCCCACCAACCAGGGAAGCAAAAGGGACTCATTCCCCGTAGTGCCCAGCCTTGGGGACACACCCTCCTTCCCAGGACACTCTTCCCTAGGTATTTTGGGCACACCACCATCACATGGCATACCAATTTATGCTTCCGCCTCTAGAAACATGGACTTCTGGGAAAAACACGCTCTTTTCAATGTGGCCGGGGAGTTTTGCCACAGCTTATAATTTTGGCTAAGGAAGTGATTTCCTGTCTGACAGGAAGCAGGAGCCAAAGCTGACTTTAGCTGCTGCAAACCTCTGGCTTAAAACGTTAAAAGGGAGAGAGAGACAACCACTTCCACTTATCAGAGAGTTAGAATCCGTGTCTTCCAAGAACGTGAACCTCTCCCCTGACCCCTATTTATTAAAACAAGTTTATCTAACAAACAACCCAGTGCATTCTGTCCCAAAGAAGTAAGCTTGGTCTCTGCTTTTGTAACAGCACAGTCCTTTTAAAGCTTCTAAGGACATAATTACCAGTGGAGTTTTGAACTTTGCCCAGATAAAGGCTGATACACCAGGCTCTGCTGTTTGTTTCTCTAATCAACTAAATTCAAGTGTGAATGAATAGAATTCTGGACCTTCTTTGTACCAGGTCCTCTCTCTAAGATATAGTTACTTTTCCTCCCTTTCTTTATCACTGGGTATAGTTTTTATAGGTTAGAATACATTTTGTTTCAGAAAATTCCAGATACTTGATTTTTATTCCACTGAGGCATTTTTAAGAGGAACAAACACTAACAGGATATTAGATGAAAGCTGAAATTTAAATTGTTAAATCACACTTCCAGGTCCCCACTGTCAAATCCGCTGGGAGGGCGGATAACCTACAAGGCAGCTCTCTCTAAAAACTGACAATAGGCATGGGTAACATTCAAATTTAAAAAGCACATCCACATGCCCCCCAAAAAGCTGTATCCAGGAATACGGAGGTGAATGGCAGGTTATAAAGGAGAAAACAATCTGCTCTTTTCCTATCACTTACTGACATGTTTAATAGTTTCTAAATAAAAATGCGATTTGCTGGTTCCCCCTCCCCCCCCCTTCTCAAAGCAATTTCGCAGCCAGCCTTAGGCAGTAAACAGTTAATATTCCACTCTCCCCTGCTGCCTTGAAAACCAAGGAAACAATTGAGACATTGTCCAGCGAACAAGACTCCCAGGGACTGACATTTTTGTTTATGTCCCAGTTCTCAGCCCGTCAATTTCCACTAGGCTGCCTGACCCACACCAATACCGTCTGCCCTGGGCTGAAAAAGCTCTGCTTCATTTATTTTATTAAAGCTTCAGTGTCTGTTTTTGATTCAAACTCCAAACCTCCCCACCCCCGCCTTTTCCCCAGAAAGTTGCCTCAACTCAGAGGCTGTGTTGCAATTGCTTCTTGGGATGCACTGCCAAGAAAAGTAACAAAATATTTTTGAATACCAATGTCTGCATGGTTTTGCCAAAACTGAGGGGGTGGGGGTGGGGGTGGACCCCCGGAACAAGTCACCGAGCCTTGAAAGGCCTCATGCATTTATGGAATCTTGAAAATATTCCGCTAAAATCTGTGCACAGGAGTAGATACCTACAGAGACCTAACATCCAATCTCCGGCGCTCAGAAAATATTTAAAATTCCAGATACATCTGAGAAACCCAAACTTCAGGTTCGAAAACAAAAAAGGTACTTCACTGTTTTCATCCCCACCAAGGCCACTGCCCAACTATTAATAATTGTAGGAATTACAGCCCCAAGCTCTCCTCCCCAGCCCACTTCCCTAGTCCTTTCCATCCCTCCCCCACCACCCTTGACCCTACCCATTTTGGACATGGGGGGTTGGAGGTGTTGCATTAGTGACACTTTGGGGCCCAGCTCCTGACACTTTATCTCCACGAAAAACATATACAGCAGCGGGCCCCATTTCCTGTTTGCAGAATGGGCATGAATGAAATCATACCCTATGTAGCAGCCACAGAATTCAACAGCATATGGCATTGTGCACGGATTTATGATGGAATAAAGGCAGCAAAGCTCTCCTGCTGCTTCCCATCAAATCCTGTCACTCTGTGCTTGAAGAGGTCTCTCTCCCACTGACCCAAGCCCACCATCTCTCCACATTAAGGTGTGTGTGTGTTCTCCCCCCACCCCCTAAAGCCTGGAACATTTACAAGGAACAGGATACTTAAGAACTTGAAAGCCACACAGGGACCCAACCTCGCTCAGTCCCCTTGATTGCTAAGATTGGAGACACAGGCCCCTTTTCACCAGGGAACCGACCAATAAGCACAAGAATGGGGCTGGGGCTGCCAGGTGCCCCAGAGGACCCCGGAGGGAAGTCCACATCGCCTTGGGCTCTCGGGATATAAAACCATATTTTCCAACCAACCCCCCATACCTCTCTCTCCCTTTCCAAAAACAAAGGTTTGGCTAGACTCTGTTCAGAATGGAGGCATCTGCCACCCCTTTCCATCTCTGCCCCAAAGGGCCTCTTCAGAACCTTCCAGAGCCTCCTCAGCCTCACCAGGCTCAGGCCACAGGACACTGAAAGAAAGGGAGATGTCTTTATGCCATATTTGAATCCCACAGGCCATTCTTTCCGATTTCCCAAAAGGAAGCCCTATGGGGCAGTCACCAGTTATTACTGAGCCCAGGTTGAAAGACAGAATCCCTAAAGGTAGGAATGTAACCTCTACAGCCACCACATTCTTCACCTTTTTTAGAAAGGCTCTAATGAACCAGTTAGGGCAGATGCAAGGCATTACCTAACTCCTTCCTGCCGGAAGCTCCCATTTGCCCCGCTAGGTGAACATCGCAGGTCCCGCACCCCACACCACTCCTGTTTAGTCTTAGCCTGGCTACTCTCCTTCCTAACCTTAGACCCACCTACCACAGGTCCTCGTCCATCCCATCATCCTGCTTCATCTTCTCCACAGCTCCCACCACCATCTGAAATGACCTTGCACCGTAATCAAAATGTTATTTTCTTTGATATTTTAGTATTTATTAATTTATCCTTTTTCATGTCATCTGTTTACTGGTTTGGGTCTCCATGCCTCCCCGCTTCCCCTCCTCCCGGAGGAGAACAGAAACACCATGAGAGCAAGATTACGCCCTTGTCTGCTGATATTTCCCTGGCCTGTCTCCTCATGGGTAATCACTAAGTATTTGTTGGCTGGAAACGAGTGAAATAAAAGGAGGCAGGGCAGAGCAAACCAAGGCAGGAGGCTGGCTCTCCAGTTTGAGCTATCAATCACCACTCTAATTATCATCACCTATTCGTAGCAACTTTCCTCCACTGATAGAAAGGGGCCAAGACAAATATACAAAGGTCTTCACTGGTCGTGAGGTCTGTGGTCGGCAGACCTGCTTAGACCAGATCGCATTTCAGTCCGGCCCTCCTTATATCCTCACACTTCCGGGAGGATGAGGAGTCAGGGGTATGCTTGGAAGGTCTGCTCTACAAGGCCCAACACGGGGACCATGTCCCAGGACACATGGCACTCCACTACCCACCACGTGCCCTCCCCAGGCCTGCCCATCTCAAGTGACGATGCTGTTCCAAGTGGCAAATGAATCATGTCAGACCAAAAGCCATTTTAAAAGTACACTTTGTATTTAAAAAAAAAGAAAACTGTACTATAGCACATTTCATTTATTAATTATGCTATGGATTAGGGATCAAAGTGGTAGAAATCTCAGTGTACTTGAAATAAATGGCTTTTGTGGTTACCTAAATCCTCAGAGTCCCCTGGAATGTAATTCCTTAGGCAAAAACAGCTTCCAGGCCTTCGTGCCCCCCACCCCACCCCCACCCCAAAGAATACAGAGAAGGGTGGTGACTCAGCATCAGACTTGCATGATGCAATTACTTGGGCTTTTAACATCTTAGTTATATGATACATGGAAGTATTTCTTTTGAACTGCCCTCCTAGTGAGGGGTATTTAGTTTCTATTATTGAATCTTAAGTCCTGCCTGCCCCTTTTTCTTCCAGTCCTACACTCTTATCCCTCTCTCCTTCCAATTAGATTCAAATTGGAAACAACATAAAGATGCCGGAATACAAATTCCAAGTAACTTGCAAAAAGGCAATGGGACGCAGTATTAAGCACACAAGCTTTGTGGTCAGAAAGATCTGAATTTGAATCTTGGCTCTCCTGCTGCCTCATAAATCAACTTCTTTACGCTTTGGTTTTCTTATCTTTAAAATGGGACAAAATCATCTACTTCAAGAGGGATTGGAGGGAAGATGGATGAGATAAAATATAGAAAGCTCCTGTCCCAGAGCTACATCTACCCAGTACCTCAACAAGGACGTATTTATCGCCCCTGCACTTCCACATGTTCCTGACATGAGTTCAGTACAGTTTCTGCATCTTGCTCCAAGTGAGTTGTTTTAATCATGTTTAAATTCTAGTTTAAAGCCAATCCTCTGGCTTATATTCCTACCAAAGAAAAAGTAATTTCAGTCATTTCCTTAGATGTGGCTTTTAGATAGCAGACACCCAATCACAATCACAGTTCCTACACCAACTGCTTGCAGAATTTGGAGCTACTTAAAGTGGGTACAAAACGAAAGCACAGAGGAAAAGACGGCAAATATGAGTGCATTAAAATCTCAAACTTCCAATCATTTAAAAACCCACCTGAGCAAAGTTTTAAAGACATCAGACAGGGAGAAAATGTTCCCAACACCTAACCAAGTCTTCAGCTTATATAAAGAGCTCCTGGAAAAACTATCGGACTCTTTTAAATAGGCAGAGGCTTGCAGACACACAAGCCACATTGTGTGTAGGGAGGTACAATTTGAGCTGAATGGGAGGCTCCTCTAGTTGCGAATCTTCTTTTGTTGGTGCCTTTCTTTGGCCATGAGTTCATACCTTTTCCTCCTAGGAACCCACAAAGCCTCATTTCCTCCACAGGAACTTACAGCTGCACAACCAAGGGTAGCCCGACCGGCCCCCGCCTGGTCTGTCTGGAAAGCTGCCCCACCCTGGCTGTGTACTTGCTCCAATGACAGTAATGGTAACGCAGCATCTATGGGTGACAGGCCTGCTGCTGGAGTCACACTTCCTGCATTGAAATTACAGCGTGCCACATACCACCTGTGTGACCTTGGCCATACCATTCCCCTCTCTATGCCTCAGTTTCCTCATCTGTAAAGCGGGATCATAACAACAGCTAACACATAAAGGCTGGTGGGGATCGAGTGTGACAATCATGTAAATTATGTAGAAGAGTAAACCTGTAGAGCAGAGGAACTGGAGAGGGCTCTGTAAACCGTTAACATGATCGCAATTCTGAGCACCTCTTGTCATTTCTCAATGTGTCTGTTTCCTAACTATCACAATGAGGGCTTTATACCAAGAGGACTCCGGAGTTCCCTTTCAACATGCCAAGCCCAGGGCTCAATCTGAAATTAGAAGAAAAATCAGGAACAGGAAAGCTAGCACAAGAGAACAAGGGTGGTCCGCGATTTGCAATCCTGTCGGGATTCAGGCTCCAGAACGGTGCACAACAAAAAGGCCCCCCAGCCACTTCACTTGGCCTCTGTTCTGACCTCTGGTATCACACTCCTGCACCGACAGGATCCCAATAAACCCCACCCTTGGCTACGTATCCAGCTGACTCTACGCTGCCAACTGAAAACCTTTGCAGGAAATTCACATAGGCATCCAGACACCGGAACAGTTGGCCAAACCCAACCCTGCTGGCCTCTGTATGCGGCGCTGGCCACCCCTGGAACCCCAGCCCATTTCCCCACGCCAATGGCCCGCCCTCCCCCTCCTTGACAAATGCTCTCTGCCCACTCACTTATTCCACACAGATGTCCAAACACACACGAACTCACCATATGTCCTTACTGCCTCTCTACAGGTTCTATTTTTCAAATCAGGTTTGAAAACTTCATGGTGAGATTGTTGGCATGAGTTGTGCTTAAGAGCCTCACATCAGGCCTGGACTCAAGAGTGCAGAAAATAAATCAGGACAAGAGTCATCACAGGTATGTACCAAAAACAAACTGCATGACTAAAGCACTGGTCCATTAAAAAATTAAAAGGACTAAATGTTCCAAATTAAATGTTTAGATAGCATTAAAGTCATCACCTTTTTTAGCTACATCTGACATTTTTATCATGCAACTTTTAATTGTAGAGTGGGAGGAAGAAAAAGTCACAATCACTCCTGAAGTCCGAATTTTAATAACTGTCAGAAACACGGCTGCGTACACTGCAAACAGTCATGGGTATGATGCACAAAAAGTGGGCTGAATCTGCACGTCACACTTGGTCCATGTCACTCACATCCTACAAGACCTAACAATCATGAAGAGCAAGGAGACGTCCTGGCCACAGGTGTCTAAGTGGAAGAAATCAAGACGGCTAAGTCACAGGCTGGCTCCTAGGCCTGAGTTCATTGTACTGGGCATATTTTCATTCCTGGTTCTGATTAAAAAAAAATTTCCCTCCTTCCATCACTTCATTTGGGACAAGTTTTTAAATGGTGCATCAGTAAAGATGGCGTATACCATGACATCTTAATGGACATATGACTGGGCTCTGATAGATCCAATGTGGTGGGGAGGGGAGTGGTGGTCTCAATTTCTGACACTTTCCCCCCAAAGTGGAATGCCTAAAGTAGAAATGACAGCCATGACATGTCTGTTAAAATTTAATGGAAGATCTTAAACCTTCCTAGACAGAAATCGGGAGGGCCTGTAGGGGGAGCTCTCACACCCTGTGTCATTGAAAGAGCCCTACAGGAAGAGCTCCATGGTTACAGTAGAGCTCTATGGTTATAACAGCCCTGCCCCTTAACTTCCTCTTCCCCTCTGTAAAGTCCTTCCTCCATCTTTGTCCAGGCAAAAACCTCCAGGTGGCTTGCCATAGCTGCATGATATGGATTTAATACCCCACCCTTCCACTCCCCATAAATGCTTTTTGGTTTCTGTTTTACGGTCAATGCCTCTATTGTCCCTCACTCTGTCTTCCTTCACCCTTGGCAGATATTTATCCATTAATGCATTCTTTCCCTTGGAGCGCTGATATGCAGTCCTCAGGCTCTCTTAACACAATGCTCCAAGGCAGAATCTAGGTCCAAATACTGTGCTCTGCTCAAAGTTCTTGGGACAACAATGTCAGTGTTTTGGGGCTGCAGTATCTTTCCATGGTTTATAAGCATTTTAAAGATAAAGGGAAGGAAACTATCATATAGTAAAATTGTCATAATAATACAATCGAAATAAACACTTGCATGCTTATTTTGCAACAACTGCCCAGGATAAGTAGTACTCCTAAAATAATGGGTTGATAAGTACAGAAGACCACTGAGGTTGCAACGGCCCTCCTTATTTATGTGGGTTATCACATTTTCCAACAAAAAGGGCAGTACTTAATACAATCAGCTAGTTGTTTCTTAATAGTCCTAAGGAACAGAAATAAGAGTTTTAGAGCAGAGATAAAAAGCATGGTAAGTAGCAGTCAGAAAAGAAAACTCTGAGAAACTAAAAATATGAAAATGCGAATTTCGTGAAAATACTGAAAGTTCATTTTCAAAATTCCTCACGGCTACAGGAGGAAACTGTGGAAGCTGCTTGTTTTTCACACAAAGCTCTCTCTAGAAATTGTTTGTAGGAGAAAATCGTGCATAGTGTGTCTGTCTCCCTTGAAAGGGACTCTCAGATTAGCACGCATCAACCCATTCACAAAGAGGGTAGGTGTATTCTACTCACACTGATCCCTGCTGACATAGTGGCTCAAGAGTTCATGCTCCAGCATTTTTAATTCAAAATTTTTAAAAGCAAAAGAACAACATTTTCATTATAAGCTTAATGTTTGGAAAACAGTACTAGTTAGAATTCCTTAGGTTTAAAGTGACAGAAAACCACTTCAGACTAGCTGGCTTTCTAAGTGGACAGTCCAGGACTGGCACTGGCTACATGGAATTAAATGCCACCATCCAGACACTCCTCCCACAAACACCTTGATCTTCTGCAAATGTGCACCCTCCGTTCAGTGGTGCACAGACATGGCATGCTTGGGGGGGGGGGGGCAGCTGCAAAGAGCCTGAGACTTACACCCTCTCTGCCTAGTGAAGACTCCTACGCATCTCTGCTTAATCACATGCCTGCCCCCTTGCCCAATCACATCTTCCAGGACCAGGACACTAGAGCAAAGGTAGTTCCCCATACTTAGGGGGTGGAGGAGGATGCTGGTAGCTGGACAAAAAATGGTTGGAGATAAATGTCATCTTCAAAACCCTACTCCATTTTTTGAACATTTGGTTTCTTATACTGGGACGTTGGCACGTCGGTATGAGTCTCAATACCTGAAAACAACTTGATGATTTAAGGAGAAAGCATAATAAAGATACCAATCAAGAGCTTTGTGAAAGTGGGATGGAAAGGGGCTTGAGGAACAAAGGAGGAAAGGTGCTTGGTTATATTCTAAAAATGGAAAAGGTTTCTACCGGTCAAACTTACTGATTCAATTTTTGACAATGTCTTGCATTGGTGGCTGCAATTCTGGGTTTCAGACATTCCTTCATTTATGGGCTTTGGCTGAAGGGGGCTGCTAGCTCTTTCCAAAAAAATATTTTTTTCCTGAGTTTCAACTGAATCATCCCAAAGGTTTACCCAGGAGCCCTTCTGCCCGGCCCTACTCCCCTTCTGTTACTGAGACACTTTTATTAGATTTTGTTTTACCTCCACCCATCAAGGTTGGCTTCTTTCTTGAGTCCGAAAGGGTTGGGGGGGGGGGGGGGTGAGGAGGACAAAAACACTTCTCTTAGAATCTTACATGAGTCAGGCCAAACTCAGGAGCATTAAAAAGGGTAAGAGAATCATAGGAGGGGTTCCAAAGACAGGTCTCAATAAAGGGGCCCCTGCACCTGACATGGTCCCTGAGGGTCGTGGGATGGTCCTGTCTACTGTAAGCCTTGTGGTATAGGCTTTCCTGACTTCCTTCTTCAGCCTTTTTAAACACTTGCTAGTTTCTTCACCCCTGCACCTGAGCAATATAGACAATGCGCCCTGGGGGGAGAAACACAGCTTGTGCCCCTGAAGCGGAAAGAACAAGAGGTCATTGCCCCACTCCACTTGGACACATGGTGACCCCATCTCACTCAAGCCTATTAAACTGCCTGGGTAATGCACTTAATCGCCGCCCGGATCCACCCACCATGCAGGCCCTGGCTGGAAAGCAGATTGCATCACACTGTTCAGAGTTCTTCACAAGCTTCTCATTGCAGGCAAGCTGCGGGTGCACAGAGCACACGCTTTCGGGCAAGGTCAGGGCTCAGATTCGACTCAGTCAGGAGGTATCTGCGTCCCACTGAGGGTATGACCAGGACTTCTGCCACATCATACTGCATTAGCAAAGGACTGAAAAATGGGGGCTCCCTCAGCCTATGCGCTCCCCTGTTGCTCCCAGCCTTCTCCTCTCCAGCCAACACATAACTGTGTAGTCAGTGTCTGGGCCCAATTGACCACTAATTATGCCCCTTCATTCTGAGCTCTTGAATCTCAAAGTTCCACTTTTCAGTCAGGTGACAGGGCCAAATGCCTGTTCATAGCTGCTCTGGGTCTCTTCCAAAAGATAAAATCTATCCTCCAGATATTCAGTAGAGGGATGATCTAGGATTTAAAAGCTATCTCAGGGAAGCCGGGATGGCTCAGTGGGTTAAGCGCTCACTTTGCAGCCCTGGGGACTGAGGATCGAATCCCGTGTGGACCCATATGCTGAACTGGGGAGTGCCCCCAGTTCAATTCTCACCGGGGTGAGACCCCGGCCCAGTTCCTGCCCTGTGCAGCCCCGCGCCCACCTGTGGAGTGAAACTATGTGGAAAAATCAATGATGTGCAACTATGAAGACTGTTCTGGGCTCTCGCCTCTCTCTCTCTCTCTCTATGTATCTCTCTATCTCTCTCTCCCTCTCTCTCTCTCTCTCTGTCAAAAACAGTAAAAATAAATCTTTAAAAGGCTATCTCATTTGTAGGAGTAAACATGGGGTCCAAGGATGGAAGACGGGGCGTTATAAGGGTGAGAGGCAGGGAGACCAGTAGAGGCAACATCCAAGTGAGAGATGACAGTAGGAGGTGGTGAAAAGTGACCAGGATTCAAAGACCTGGAAGGCTGATACAGTACGCAAATAGAGTATGCGCCCACATGATAGGCCGATCACTCAATGTAGGGTGAGAGAGAAAAAGGGATCAAAGATGAACCCCAAGGTTTGGGGCCTGGGTCATTGGTCAATGTCGTTCATCTCTGCTGCTACGTTGAACACTGGGAGTAATAGACTTGGTGGTGGGGCGGGGGTGGAAATAAACAATCCGCCTCTGGACGTGCTGTGCTAACCTTCCCACGTCTACTTGGTATCCAAATGGAAGCAGAATCTGGCACTCGGGGGAAAAGGTGGGTGGCAGCAAGCACTTGAATAACTGTTTTATGCCATTCCCTCCATGGAATCCTGGACAATTCAGCTAACTCACTGTATTTTCACATCCTTAAGTGCAAGAGACATAACAGTGAACTTTCTTAGCCAGACCCTTCTATGTTCCCTCCCTTCTTTGTGTTCAGTATACCCCAAGGGAAAATTCTGAACCCCAAGTGCTTTTACTCTCCACATTAATCTACTAAAGGGGGTGAACATCTAATCTGCAAGCCATTAACAAACCAATCAGGAAATCACTTCCTGGACCCTATATCACATAGTTGTTCAAATATACCCATTTCCCATAATAAATAATCAAGTGCTGGGTTTCCAATTGGCCGCTCTCTTTAAAGGTTCACTCACTCCACCCCAGAAGCCCTAAGAAACAGACAAAGATTGGAAAGTGACAGAAACCTTGTAAGCCTGACCTTCTGGAGCTTTTGTGTTAACCACGTTCCACATAAATGCTACTGTGGTGGTTAGACACGCCCCTCTAGGAGCTGGAATGTGTAAGAGTGGATTTTCAAGTTACTGGCAAACCTCGCACAATGTCGTAACCCAAAATTATGTTTCTCCAAAACATGCTACCACATCACGTAGAAAGTAGACATGTGGGGAAGGTTCTGTGCTCACCAAGATGGTTCTGAGCCCCGTGAGGTAACGATGAGGTCACACTCATTCCAGGCTAATCGACTCCAGACCCTCACCAGAACCTGGTTTTCTGCTTAATTTATAAAGTACCACAGTAGGCGAGAAGAAAGCCACATGCAAAGAAATACAAACCAAGGGGCCCCTTGGCTTCAAGAAACTTACAGTCTGGTTGGAGAGACAAGCCCCATACAGAGAGTTAATCAGCAAAACGAGCAACAGGGCCAGATGGGTGCCAAATGAACACTTTTGTTTTATTTACTGGAAAAATAAACACAGGCCAAACCATGAGCTGAGCTCTAAGTAGATCCATGTTAATTGAAAACAAGCTCCTATGCTTGGTAAGCAGAGCAGGTGCTGAAACTAAAACAATATTCCAAAGTATGTTCCCACCTTGACCCTGCAGAGGCTGGAGACAGTCCTATAGTCAAGCAAGCTTCAGCAACTCTTCCTTAGAAAGAAAGCTTCAAAGCTTTCTTTCCCAAAGGACTCAAGACTCTGCCCTAAAGTAACTGATCGACTGCATGACCCAGTGCTTCCCTAATACCACATGAGGAGGGAACCCTCTTTTCCAGTAACCTACTAACACTCAGTGAGACAAATGTTAGGAAATGCTATCCCAGAGCTGTCAAAGTCTTTACCCCAAGCATAAGAGACAAAGCAATGAAAAAATGCTCAAGACTGATTTGAGGCTGCCCACTTCGCCTGCACTTCATTGTGGGCTCATCTTAAAAACACCAACAAATGGCATCTTTGAAAAGTAGGTATGTTCCCTCAAAAACACAGTCCAGAGTCACATTCCTAACCAAGGTCACATATAGCATCAAATATATAATATCTTCACCCAGTAATACACCATTAAAAGATACAAAAACTAAAAAATGTTCTACAATTATCTGAGTTATAAAAGTACACTCAAAGGCCTCTAAAATTGCCTGAAATGCACTGTATAGATTGAGGAGGCTAATAAAGTGTTTCGAAGGAGTTATGCGGTGAGTGGTCTAAAAAGAATATATGTAATTCTATAAAATCACAATGACATCAGCCGACTTTGAAATCTACTAATTGTTCAAGGAGCATTCATTTTGTTTGCTGATTGTGAAGGTGAAAGGCCGTGGGGAAGTGGACTAGGATGAAGGGAGGTTCAAGGCAGAGAGAGTAAGGACACATTCCTACGGCCTGAACTTAATCTTTTATGAAATTCCCCAGACATTAAAATCATCCTGATCACGGTAAGGCTCGCTCTCACACACCGCTGACACGTACAAAAATGGAGACCTTTCAGGATGATGCTTTGTAAGCTCTGTACAAAAAAAATTTGTAAAGATTTTGTCCACTTGTTTTTCTTCCTAGGGATTTATCCTAAGACAGTAATAAGGGTAGGCATGGGGCACACAAAGAGATGTTCATCACCGTATGGTTTAAAAGAATAAAAACAAAAGAAGATATTCTAAAGATCCAACAATATGGCATTAATTAAGCAAACCAGGGCATAATCATATTACAGGCTAGTATGTGGTCAAAAATCATTATGAATTTTAATGACATGGGGAGGAAGAACTTATTCACTATAGCTATTTTCACTTTAAATAAATATGAGGCTGGAACACTACTATGAGCTCAAAGAGATGTTAAAAATAAGTGTAACGATTAATATACTAGAAGAAATGTCTAGAACAGGAATATCCAACCTGTCACCCAGGATGGCTTTGAATGTGGCCCAACACAAATTCTTAAAACATGAAGAGGGAAAGCCAGGATGGCTCAGTGGGTTAAGCGCTTGCTTTGAAGCCCCGAGGACCGAGGATCAAATCACGGTTCCGGCCCAGGAGGACCCACGTGCTGAACTGGGGTGTGCTTCCCGAATGCGGTGAGGCCCCCAGTTCAGTTCAAAAAAAAAAAACATGAAGAGATTTTCTTTTGTGTGTGTGTGTGAGCTCTTTTTTAGCTTATCAGCTATGGTTAGTATTAGTGTATTTCATGTGTGGCTCAAGACAATTCTTATGATGTGGCCCAGGGAAACCAAAAGGTTGGACACCCCTGTTCTAGAAGGAAATATATGAAATACACCAAATGAATCATAATGTAATCTCTGAGTGGTGAAATTATGGGCTAGTTTCCAGATTGTCTATAACAAACAGAAATTTTATGAACGAGGAAATCTACACTTAAATATTCATTTCACTTAGAGGAAGGATATTCGATTAAAAATGAGCAATTCCCATCCTTAAGAAGTTTCAGATCAGTCACTAAAGGTGTGAATTACAATCGGGGATCATTTTAAAGAGAAGACTTGACAGCGAAACAACAAATCAAGGAGTGAGTGTTTCAAAGACAGGGATTTCATTGCAATATCAAGGGAGAGATTTCTTAAGAGCCCATATTGTACTATACCCAAAGGAAATAGAAAACATCACGAAAGGAATCCCCCATATCTCTATATGTAAGAACAATGTAGACCACAGGGGACTTCTGAACAGTGAAAGATTAAACAAGGGACAGCAGTGGGTGACGCGACATGTGATTTTCAGGTTATGAAACTTTTTGTGATCCTAATCTGAAGGGGACAGAACTGAGTTTGCACAATCCTTCTCGGTAGAAATATTTCGCATTGCCAGAGTGGTCAGCTGCTAAGCCATGAGCTCACACCTCAAGAACATCAGAATTCCTCACCATAGAGCATTTTCTGGATGCAGAGAAGGAAGTTTGAACCTTTAACCAGACTTGAGGGCCCCATGCACATCTTGGGGTTTACTCCACTCTCTCCCTTCAAAGCACTCCTGAACCTAATCACTACTTCCCTGAAAAAAATTAGAAAGACAATCCGGTTGTCAAGGTTCCCAGGATTAGATGCTCATAGCTCAGACAAAAACAATGTTTTTGCAGGGCTCACAGGCACCCTTACCATGGTTCTGTCTGTGAAATGGGAAAGTTCTGACTCAGCTGCTGCTGGGAAGCACATGCCAAGTGTTCTAGAAAATCTGGTTGAGTCACAGCTAAATGAAAAATAACAAAACACAAAAACAAGGGGAAAGTGTCTATGCAGTGACCCTGGTGCACAAAGAAGCTTTTAGGAAATCAGCCCAGGTTCACACTGTCACTTCCCCCAAAGTTCACCTGCCCCATTCCAGAATGCCCATGCCTCCCAGAAATGCCAGCACTCTGCAGTAGCCACACCCAGGCACCAAATGCAGCGCGCCAACCTCACACTTCACTCTCCAGTGGGGTTAGCAGGTCTCCCTGAACCGTGCCCACCTTGTCCACATGAGTGACTCCTCCCCAGCAGCCCTTGGCACTGTGCCAGATTACTGTCTTTTTACGTGTCTATGATGATGCTTCTGTCTAAAATTATTAGACCAAAAATCAGGGGTCGCCCGTACACATGGGAGCAACCCATATGTTGATTTATCGATTTTTTATTGTTGGGTTAGAAAAGTAGGGGTTGTCTAATACATGGGGCATCTTATACATGGAAAACTACAGTAACTTGTCTCCCTCTTGGCCATCTTTGGGGCCAGTGGGGTTAAGAAGCTGGCGTGCTTTGGGGCCAGGTTGTCTTCCATCACACCCTAACCCTCACAATTGGGTCAATATTGTACTTAACCTCCTGGTATGCAGTTCTTCCTCTGTAAAGCAAGGATAATAAAGCATCTGTAAAATACCTAGAACAATGCCTGGCACATAGGAAGTATGGTCATCACTGTCCACTTCCTCTCAACATCTAGAATATTTTTTCCCACCTGGTAAAGAATCAGTAAATATTTGTAGGATCAATGAGTATGAGTTGGTAATTGAATCAAAAGTAAACATAAGACCTAGAAAAAGACTAATTAAAACTACTTACCTAAATTTGGGAGAAAGAAAGGAGGAATTCTTTACCCTTTCCTAAATGCATTCGAAATAAATGAAAATTTAATACATAATCAACTTTACTCATAAGGAGCCAATTAAAAGTGTGGATTGTTCCCATTTCTTATTGCCATATTGCTTTGGGGGCTCATGAAACCTAGTATCTTAATCTCTCTAAAAAGACAGCTCTTGAATTGAACAGACATTTTTCCAAAGAAGGTACATGAAATGTACCAATTGGTACATGAAAAGATGCTTAACGTCACTAATCATCAGGGAAATGCAAATCACAACTACAGTGAATTAATATCTCACACGTGCTAGAATGGCTATCATCAAGACACAAGATGGGACGCGGGGATGGCTCAGTGAGTTAAGCGCTCACTTTGCAGCGCTGGAGACCGAGGATCGAATCCTGGCCCCGGCCCGTGTGGACCCATGTGCTGAACTGGGAGCTCCCCCAGTTCAGTTCTCTCTCTGTCTCTGTATCTCTCTCTCTCTCTCTCTCTCTGTCAAAAAACAAAACAAAAGACACAAGATAGCAAGGGTTAGCGAGAGATGTGGAGAAAGGGAACCAACCCTGTGCGCACTGTTGGTGGCAATATAAATGGGTGCAGCCACCAGTACAAAGGTTCTACAAAAACACCTACCATATAATCCAGCAATTTCACTTCTGAATTTATATGCAAAGGAAATGAAAAGAAGATCTCTTAAGAGATTATCTGCACTCCCATGTTCACTGCAGTATTATTCACAACAGCCAGGATATGGAAACAATGTAAGTGTCCATCAATAGATAAATGAGTAAAGAATAGATAAATGAGTAAATAGTATAAATACACAGTGGAATATTATTCAGCCATGAGAAAGAAGGAGATTCCACCATTTGTGACATGGATGGACCTTGAAGGTATTATGCTAAGTAAAATAAGTCAGACAAAGACAAATACTGTATACCATTGATATGTGAAATCTAAAAAAGGTGAACTGACAGAAACACAGAGAGGAATAGCAGTTACCAGGCACTGGGAGTTTAGGGAAATGGGGAGATGCTGGTTAAGAGGTACAAAGTTCCAGTTATAAAATGAGTAAGTTCTGGGGACCTAATGTACAGCCTGGTGATTATAATTAACAATATTGTATGACACATTTGAAAGTTGTTAAGAAAGTAGACCTTAAATGTTCTCACCACAAAAACGAAATGGTCAATGTGTACCCTGATGGGGTTGTTAACTAACACTATAGTGGTAATCACTTTACAATATACGTGTACAAAATCAACACATTGTATGCCTTAAACTTACACAATGTTACATGTCATTTCTATGTCAACAGAGCTTGAGTGAATAAAAATAAAAAAGACAACGCTTCCACCCAGACAAAACCTGCTCCCCTCCAATGTTCCCCATGCACTGAATCGCATTCTCCATCCACCTTTGAATCCCCCTTTCTCACCTCAATACCAACACCTAACTCATCAGGATGTTCTGTTGATATCCCTGCGAAATCAGTCCACTTTCACCACCGCTCCTGCCAGCCAAACCCCTCAATGATTTCCCACAATGGTCGGGCTGAAACGCACAATCCTCACCACATCCACCCCAGGCCACTCTGCCTGGGCCCTCAAGACCTACTTGCTTCCCTACAATCACACTTTTTTTTGGTTTTCCTTTAGAAGCTCTGTACAGAATTTTCCTTCTGCCTACAATGCCCCGCCACGTCCCACCCCTTCTCCCATACCTTCACCTGGCCAATTCCAACCGAGCCTTCAAATAGCATTTTAAATGCCAGTTTCCTGGGAGGCTGTGCCCACCTGTAACTGTCACCCATGTCTCCATCGAAATCCCATCTCCCTGACACACACACACACACACACACACACACCCCGCTGCCCCTCCCCACCCCGAATTCCTCAGATACAAAAAGCAATAGGGTCGCTTGTCAAGCCCTCGGAGCTTGCTTGAGTGCTCAACGCAGACAGCCGAGACCGTCGGAAGTTCTGCCCATCACACCGTGTTTCCTAAGAGTTTTCTGCTCTCTTTCAGCATTTAAGCAGGAACAACAAAACAAAAAGTACACCACACAGTCTGGAGGGCTTCTTTTTCCACACCTCGATGCTCATTACACAACAAAACACACGAGACCAAGAACCACTAGAAATGTACCCCAAGGTAGAATTCCACATCCACTTCAAAAGGAAAGCCCCAAGATAAAATGGTAGAGACTTTTGAAGCCTTTTGCCGTTTTGTTAGATACATATGATACCAAAATACCACCGCTTTTGGTACAGAATCTTTTTTTTGCTGGGTACAAAGGAAGTTAAATGAAAGCCTTTGTACAGCAGAGGCACCTGGGGTGGTATCTGGGGAGCAGAGCTGAACCCCACTGCTTACCAGCCGCTGGAGGCAGCTGGGCGGACTCAGGCCCTTATACTTCCCCAGCACAAGTGGCTGCTTAAGCAGCCATTTGGGAAGAGGAAAAACAGAACAAAGAGTTAAATGCTAAACCACCATAGAGAAAGAAAGATGAGCTACTAATGTGAATTAGAAAACGAGACCGGGGAAAAGAGTCTGGAACTTGTGGCTCATGTCTTAAAGATTTTTGGAAGCAGATGAATTTCTGGGGGTGTGGGGAGAGAAGAAGGGGGGGAAAGGGAAGGTGGAGAAGGAGGGAAAGAGGAATTTGTTGTGTAAATTCCTATTTTGTGGCCAGCCCCCCCGCCCCCCCCCAAAAAAATCAAGACATCATCCTGGGGGAAAATTTTACTCTTTCTTTAAAACACAGATCAGGAGCCAATGGATTATAATAAACGAGATGCTACGTATATCACTTACAAGACCTAAAACTTGTGGGGCTTGCTTCTTAATTTAAACATGATTTGATCAAGTGAACTCCACTTGTTAAGAACATTTATTCCACACATCAATTTTTTATAGTGTGGTAACCCACATATACCACATGAAAAAAATCCAATCAAATTAAAGTATTCAGACAAAATGCTTTCAATCCCTATGTGAAAATTCTGCCCCAAATGGGGACCAGGGAGAAGTTATTTTCTTAGCAACCTGTGACAGTTATTGTCTCTAACGATTACTAACACTGAACACTTCGCTATTTTCAAAGGGAAACATTAGAAATAACTATGAAACAGCTTGGCCTAGAAATCACAATAAATCCAAATTTCGGAGAAATTAGGAAGCAGTCCATAGACAATTATTTTGAAACATGTCTGACGAAACACTGTGCCATGACAACGTTTTATTTAAAAGAATTAAAAATAAAATGGGAGGAAGAGCCAAGCGTCTGGAGGAAAGTTAGCCAATCATCAGGGACTCTGAACATGAACCTGGCCAGTGTTGGGCCAAATGATAGAGACATGAGCCGCAACGCAGAATGCTTCCATTATAAATACACGCACACTGGACCTGCCTGGCCCGTTCTGGTCGACATGGTCCTATGTCCTATGAATGTATAGTCCCAAAGTGTATGACTCCCTCAATGCCCCAAACGGTATGTGGTCAACAATCTCCAGACTGTCTTCCACCTTACTCTCCCATCTCCCCCTGCAAGCAGCTCCACCCCCCTCCAAAGCCCAGCATCCCCCTCCTTTAGTGTCAGGTGAAGACTGCAGAAATGCGCATGACAGGGCTGACTCATAGAACTGAAGAGTCAGCTGCCACAAGCCTTAAGTATTTCACAAATTTGGTTTTCTTCTGTCCAAGCTATGGCTTTTCTCCTCTCAGCTCCCAGAGCCCGCCTTCTACCACCAACCCCTAAGCTCTGGGCAATGGCCCTGCCCCAGCTCCCAGGGAACAGAGCAGAAACAGTAGATCACATTACAGCTGCCAGCTGTGGACAAGGGTCTCTAGCTAACGGGTGGTGCGTGCTCCAGAGCGGTTGCTATGGTAAACATGCCTTCTAATAATAAGCAGCAGAGGAAAAAGGAACCTAAGTCCCCTCACTGCATCCCTCGCCAAAATCCACACTAGCTCTGAAAAAAAAAAAAAAAAGTTTCACCAACTGCTCTCAGACTGTTCATTCTACAAATGAAAACAAGGTGCCTAAAGCCTAAGGTGTGGCAACTGTTGTGGGATTTGGGGGGTGAGGGGTTAGAGAGAAGGAGGGAGATCATCTATCTACCTCTCTCCCAGTGGACAAATCCTCACTCCTGCCTGGGGTGAATGCTCACCTGGGCCTGCGGAACTCCACACCACACCCACGAGGGGCAGTGTCCACTCTGATCCACTCCTAAGAATGGCATCTACTCTACTCCCCACACTCAAAGAGAGAAAAGGCCTCCAAGAGATGTTACAGATAACATCCTTTCATGCACGGAAAAAATGTGGGTGAGGCCTGCCAAGCATTTCCAAAAGCAGAGAAATGAAAGGCAAAGCCCAGACCACACTGGGAAATTCAGGGAGGAAGAAAAAGTGAAATGGACAGGCTGCCTCATTTTACCCTTGAGGACTCTGTAACCATCACTCTTTTTCAAATCTTGAGGTATTGTTAAAATCCTTTTTTTTTTTTAAACACGGCATTCATTTTTTTTTTTTTAGAGAAAGCTGCATCAGAACCTCAAGTCAACAACTTCTTTACGCCTATGACACTGTCCCTGATGATGATCCGATTTAGAGGAAGCAAAACAGAACCAGCCACAGAAAGCAACTTTCTCTCCCTTAGGAGAGAACATTCCACAAGGCTCTGGAAGGGCAGCCGAAAACTGAGTCCAGCCCTCGCTCTGGCCACTAACACAGTGTGTGACATTGGGCAATTCACTTAAGGCATCTCTGGGCCTGTCTCCTTTTCTGAGAGCAGGTTGGGCCTAGATGATCTAAGGTCACTTGCAGCCCTGAAATCTTGGCATTATAAAAGCATGTATAATTATGAGCATCCATTTTATGGTGGGGTTGGAGGAAGGAAGGAGCTTCTAGAAAACGTCAACCATCTTTCTTACATGCCTCATTTATAATAAGAACTTGTAACACATTTTCACAATGACTCAAGATGTGGCTTTGCAGAAATAAATTAGTTTGTGAAATATACACACATACATATATATTTCATATTCCCATAACAGAGGCATAATTCATTAAATAATATATACTCAAGTATAACAAGCTACAAAAAATAAGGAGGCAGTTAGCCTGAATTTTGACACAATGCGTCTTGAAGTTTTTCTACTTAGGAAAATTATTTTGCCATTTTTAGAAATTACAAGTAACACAGAGGCAAAATATATTAATGGATAACATTTTGTGATACTTAAATTAAAAATACATGAATTGTTTCATGCTTTGCATAATTCTACCTGTCATGCATTCATTATAAAAATGTCTTCCATTAATTATTTCAAAAGTATAAAGTCCAGCTCATGATACAAATATATAGAAGAGAATATTCTAATAAGGCTGAGCTATCTTCTCAAGAGGTTAATTTATACATTCCACTTTTCAGAGCCTACAAAATCCTTAGCAAGTGCATTAAAAATATATGTAGACACACACGTTATGTTGTAGTCTCTTAGTACTACAAACAAATGGCTCCTATATTAAACATCCACATTTTCAAAGCCATGGATGTACATATTAAATTTAATTTAAGCCTTTCTAAATTTATTTCTTGGATCAATTGATCAGTCCAGAAGAAATTTTTCTGATGTTAAGCGTTGAATGTTCCTTTCCAACAATTAGAATAAATTGGGGAAAGAAGGGGAAGGATGGGAAGTCTCTAACCCAGGGCTTCCCTTTTGCGTTTTCTAGTCCCTCCTCTGCAGCTTACCTCCTCTAAATCACTTTTTCAGGAAAGACTTGAAGTTTTGTTTTGTTTTCTTTTAATTGCTTTGACACCATGTTCAGTCTTACCCACACAACGGAGACTGTCCTACTGACTGAAGCCCATGAAGCTAGTCTAACCCAATACTAGGAGAAAAGGGAGGTGGAAAATGTTCCGGGTAGGTAATAATCGCTGAGGTCCAATCTGAGAAAACAAGCACCTCCTAGATATAAACCATGTCCAAGAATATTCCATTTTTCAAATCTTGAGGCAAAATATTTTTAAAGAAAGAAAAACTGATAAAGCCTGCTATCAACAAAAGAATGTTTTCTTCGTTTCTCCCCCAATAAAGGAAGCAACTGCCTTTGGAAGGTCACTTACCACAATGTGTGCCGGCGACGGAGAGCGGGCATCCTTGAGGGCTTGTCTGCTCTGGAGGGTCCCCGCCTGGACATCGAGCAGTGGCCATTTCATCTGCAGATACTGGAGGGAGATACAAAACGAACATGGAACATGAACTGAGAAAAGAAATGCAAAACAGCTCTCTTGGAGTACATGATACATGGACCAGAAATTGAAAAAACCTAAAAGCATGCAAATAACGTCAAGAACAGAAAAATCATGCAACAGAAACAGGTTCTTCCTTGCGGTTCATGCTCAATAGGTACATGTATACAACACATCGATATTATAAGCAACTCCAGGTAGCTTCACATAAAATGATCCCAGGAATACTAGCTCATTTAGAGGGGAACAGTGCAGAGAGGGGAGACGTAAGGAACACAGAGCTCTTCCGAAGGAAGAAAGCAAACGGGTCACAAGCCAGGTGTCCTAGCAGACCATCAATTCCGAATCTGCTCTTTCAGGAACCTTCACTTCTAAAATGCCGTCATATAAAGAAAGCTCAGCAGATGTGTGTGCAACTGTCCTGTACTAGAAATCATTCAAGAAACATAAGGGTGTTGTTCATCCAATCCAAAAATGTAAAATCAAAAATATTTCTTGGTAAAAGATACACAAACAGGGCACAATGAAATGCATACATTCATCTCAAAAGGCTGAGGAAATACTTAAATACGTACAGGTTTACCACGGAGAGAAAAACTGAGATGTAAGTCAGTTATGTGCATCCTGCCCTTCTCTGAGGTAGGAAATGAATACACAGCACAAGAACATCCGCTTTCAGAGACCTGAACAATCAACTGATCCAACTCGTCATCACCCAGATAAGGGAAACTGAGGTAAGGTGGCTTGTCTGGTCACAGACATATTTAGCACATGTATAATAAACTCCCGGGCATTTGACTTTTGTCGGTGACATTACACCAGTTTCACGCGGGAAAACTTCAGACAACCAAATTTAAGACACATGCTAAGATTTTTAATAAGGATGTCGATACCAGCCTTTGTACCTCTGTAGGCCCACTGATTAAACACATCAGGTCATGCTGGTGGGTGCATGAGCCATCATGTTCTTTTCAGAGACCCAAAGCAAAATAAATGGCTAGTTTTAGTATTAATTCTACAGAAAACTTTACTCAGTGAGCACTGATTCAAGCTGGCTTTGTACAGAGCCTTCTTGCGAAGCATTATGGAGAGACAAAAACATCTGCCCTCAGGAGCTCACGCACACGTGAGGAAGCCAACGCCTACACAGATATGTCAAGATAGAGCGGGATAAAGCTGTGGCAGAGACTCAGGGAATCGTGCCCACGGAATGTCAAGCAAGAAGGAAGGATTTCTGAGAAAAGAGACTGGGGAGAAAGTCTTGTTAAGCCAGAAAGATTTCAAAAAAATGAAATAAAAAGGACAGTCCAGAAAGAAGGAAGGGTTTGCTCACATCCCATGTGACCATAGAAGGGCCAAAGCCATCTACAAGCAGTCCCATGGGTTCCTCAAAGATATAACTGTCTGGCGAATGAAAACCAAACTCAGTTACACCATGAAGCTGGAAGATCATAACCCACGAGTTACCTGCCAAAGCACACAGTCACTTTCCCAGCCTAGCTCTATCTATACAACAGTTGGAGCAACTTCTACCTGGTCAGAGCGTTCACCTCGAAGCAGCCTGTGGTGAGGAAACCTGCTCCCCAGTTCTAGGAACTTGCCATAACACCTTGCCTCAAACAAACCCCTTTGCTCTATGGACCTTCAGTTTTTCGTCTGTCATCTGAAGGGCTTGTCCTATCTGTGGTGGGCTTGAGTGAGGGGCTGCTCCAAAGCACTGAAGGTAGCCGCCTCTCCCCAGCCACCCTTATAATCAAACCATTCCCAAAATACCCTGTTCAGGAGGAGTACCATCCCAAATCAAGAACCCCTGAAATAAATGTTTCCATGATCGCCCTCAGCCCTATCACCCAAGCCAGAGGGCTATGGGAATCTATTCTGCCCAGTCTTATGCTGACTTCTTCCCATTCTCACTTGCCACAGAAATACATGGGCCTCATTGGTGAAAACCACTCAATGGAGTCATTTCCTTAGGCTGACCAGAATGGACACCCGCCCACACTCACCCCCACTCCACCTCAGGAAAAAAACCTGTGAAGAAAAAGGCCAAGCAGAGCCTACCATGCACCTACACATCACGCTACCCTCAGTGGGAAGGGTCAGATTAACGGACAAGGTCTCATCTTCTCCCATCTGCAAAACTGACTGATTGCATGCAAGGACCAGCTCCAGCAGAATTCGGAAATTCAGGCTTTCTCTAACACAGTGATAAACCTGCCCTCAGGACCCCACCCAAGAATGATCATACCCATAATGCTGTATTAATGTGGAGACTTATAATTCTTACTTTACATAAAAGCTTCATTGTGTGCCATATCCAATCTCTGCAGGCTACCTGCAGCACATATTTTTATGAGCCTACATTTCAGCGCTCCGAGCCTACAATACACATGATTTTCAATTATGTTCGGGCAGCCCAGGATCACTGCCTATATAACATTACTGGGTGGAGGAAATGAGACTGGGCCCCACTGCCCAGAGAGAGCTAACCAGATCCAGATGGTAGAGGAAGACAGCCCTGGTCCCAACGACCTGCAGGGACTCTACAGGGACAGCCCCACCCTCACCGTCCTGATGCAACTTGATCCCACAGAACGGCTGGCTGGGTCCCCGCAAATCAGTGCCCCGGCCCTTGGATCTTAACTGGCATTCAAGCTGACAAGGTTCCTTTTGGGGGAAATAAGCATTATGTCAGGATTTTTTAAAGGAAGTTATTAACCTCCTCCAAAAGTGATGGATTTCCCAGGTCTCTTCATCTTCTACAATTGGTCCTTATTAATAAAGAAAATAAATAAATAAAGAGAAGAAAAAGGAAATTAGGTACGATTATAGCCTAGAGGAAAATCTTTTCCTTCCTGGAGACTTTAAGCAGCAGAAATTCTCTTCTGTTGGGTCCTAAAGGAAGACCCGAAGAAAGAAGCATCTCAGATTTAATGAACCAGTTGGAAAGTCACGCCATATTTTCCCAATAATTCAACTCTGGTTTTATATCCTTTTTGGGGAAGAAGAAAAAAACAGTTCCCACCATCCCACTATAAAAACAATGCTGGGCTTCCAGCTCTCTTCCTTTTAGGCTGCTCAACATGGAAATTATGAATTGCCTACAAAAATATTAAACTTTTCAACAAACTGCAATCAAATGGGCTATGGGAATTCCTACATAAACTGTTGAAATGGAGTCTGATGGACTTCCACTTTGTTTACAAAAAAAGAAAAGAAAAAAAAGAAGAACAGGCCATCTCCGCTTAAATGTTTCATTCTCTTTTTAATAATAGTGCTCTGCTCATGGCCCATAGGTTTTTTTCCCCAAATTGTGTCTTATGCAATGTCTTAGGGAGCTTGAGTTAAGCTCTGGACCTGTGGACAAAGTCTCAGAATATACACAATACCATTGGCCTGAAAGGAATCAAGGCAATTTAAAAGCTTGTTAAATTGTCAGCAAAAAGAAAAAGGTACACATCTCAAATTTCTCCTCTTCCAATCCTCCAATTAAAAAAAAACAAGGGGGTGAGGAGGAGAAGGCAAATAGAGAGGTTTCTCCCAAACCAAAGGCCCCTCCTCCAAGGATCTGGGTTCAAGTGGCTCTGGCAGAACCTGCTCCCAAGAGAACAGCCACATCCTTGTGAACCCAGCTTGAGTAGCAGGCATGATGTGGAAGGGCTGCTGAGGTCCTGGTACAAACAAACAGGACGGCGACGGTAAGAATGACAGAACCTGCCAGGAAACTCCACATCCTTGATAATACAACAAAGGGGCTTCCTGGCACTTCCTTTCATTCACTCCATCCCACAGACAGATGGACAAGTGGAGTCCGTCCCTTTGTTTGTTCAGGGCAGGGTTGGCCAACTTTTTCTGTAAAGAGCCAGATAGTAAATATCTTGGGCTTTGCAACCCATACCACTCTGTCCTAAGTACTCAGCTCAGCCACACAGGCCATACCTGTATGTATTGTGGTATTACATCCTGGCTGTGTTCCAGTTAAGACTCTTTTACAGATACCAAAATTTGGATTTCACATGATTTTCCTGTGTCGGGAAGTATTATTCTCTCGATTTTTTTTCCCCAACCGTTTAAAAATCATAAAACTCATTCTTAGCTTACAGGCCATACAAAAACAGGTGGCCAGCCAGCTTTGGCCTGTGGGCTGTCATGTGCCATCCTACCTAAGAGAATAAACATATAAAGGCCTGAAAACCATGTCAGAAAGGTTCATACCTTCACAGGCCCTTAAGGTCCAGACAGCCAAACTCAATCACATAGGAAAGCGGGTTCGGTGACCCAAAAGCAGCGCTTTGGATTGAATCACCACTGGCAGGCTCAAGGTTTGGGGGGATAGTTTGGAAAAGAATCTGAGCCCTCTGGCCATGACTCCCAGTCACACGGCCTAACCATTAGACCACAGTCTCACTGAGGTAACTATCCTTCCTTTCCAAAATGGAAGTTTGAAAATCCCTGAGCAATTCTGACTGGAAAGGGTTCATGTGTTTAAAAGTTCTCACTTGCTTCCCAGGAGACACCGGCAACATGTCACGTGTCATCAAATCACCACACAAGAGCGCCAGGAAGAAAATCCTCGGGTCGTGGGCACTGGTCCCGTGTGCTTTGGCATCAACTTTCTAGGATCAGGAGGCTCCTCTCTCCAGAGCTTTCCAAAGTGTGCAAGTTTCACACATTACAAAGCTGGAAAAAAGCCCACGTTGTGCCAACTCCATTCACCCACAGGTGGGATCGGCCACAGGCTCAGGCAGAATGCAGAGCCCAGGGTGGGAACAGGGGCACAGGGGGGCCTGAACAGACTCCTGTTCAGTGGAGATGAAACCAGTCTCTTCTGGGAAAGTAGGTCCCACGAAAACCCATCACCCAGAAAAGGGCTGATTTTATACATATTGAAGGTTTGGCCCCACTCCCCTGCCTGGTAGAGGTAGGCATCCTTGCCAAAGTACAAAATCAACAAAAACAACTTTTTCTATCCAAACTATTTCTCAGTAGGGGTGGCTTTTCCCCAGAAATTTTCGTCTTACAAGAATTGGAAGTTCATTGGAAACCATCCTTATGATAGATTTCAACTGGTAAGATTTCCAACTCACCCGGGTCACAGATTTGTACATGCTGTGTATAAACTGGAAAGCCAATGCTCTGCCTGAACATCCAAAACTGAGAGCACCATGAGCAGGGCGTATCACGTCCAAAGTCATTCATTGTTCTTCCCCTGCAACACGACTGGCTCCCACCCTCCCTGTGCAGCCTCATCGGGGCCCACGCCAACTCCACTACAAATGTATAACCGAGAAGGAGCATCAGACCATGACTATGGTGCTCAATGTCACCCGAAGCCACTCATCCTAAACAGAGAATGTAAACTCAGCAAGACAATAGGAAGCACAAGTGTTGACACCAACAGTACACACAAGTGCACACATGCACCTTTCTTCAGGAGCTCCTATTGTGGGACCCACCTCAAATACATACCCACACATGGGTTTGTGAAAAACAGGCGTGGTCATCTCTTTCTGAACCTACTTCGTTTCGCAGAAGTGGAAGATGGACAATGCAGCTCATCTTCTATAAACAAGTAATGTTGCCCTGAAGGGTCAGGGCATCCCAATTTATCCCAATGGTTACAATGGAAGAGGTAGGGGGGGAGCCGGATGGCTCAGTGGGTTAAGCGCTCACTTCGCAGCGCCGGGGACCGAGGATCGAATCCTGGCCCCAGCCCGGGCGAAACCATATGCTGAACTGGGAGCTCCCCCAGCTCAGTTCTCTCTCTGTCTCTGTATCTCTCTCTCTCTGTCAAAAAACAATTAAAAAATAAATAAATAAGTAAATACAATGGGAGAGGTGATTAATTTAATACTTTGTCCTATGCTCTGAATTATACCATCACCAACAGGTTTCTACAAGTTAGCACTGACTGCATGTACCTAACAGTAAAACTATGTGACATTATTTCAGAAGTCTTCAGAATCGTGCAGGATCCTCAGGGCCATCACTACGAAGTATGTGACCAATCTTCCTATAGCTACAAAAGGCATAGACAGGAGTGTCTGACCTTTTAGGTTCCCTGGTCCACACTAAAAAAAGAATTGTCTGGGGCCACACATAAAATACACTAACACTAATGATAGCTAATGAGAACTTCAAAAAACACAAATCTCATAACGTTTTAAGAAAGTTTACGGATATGTGTTGGGCCGCATTCAAAGCTGTCCTGGGCCAGATGCAGCCCATAGGCTGCAGGTTAAACAAGCTTGTTCTAGGAGATTAAATTGTTTTGTCCTAGGCTAAAACCAGGAATTGCTTCTTTTGAAAAATGCACAGAAAGCCCAAGATAGAGGCTCTATTTAAAGAGACTTCACTTGCCTATAAAGCATGACCGCATAGATAAAGAAAATTCAGGAATGTATGATTTCTGCTGGTTGCGAGTATTTACTACAGTTACCAAGGAAAAAAAACCCAAAGACCTCAGAAGGCTGGGTACACTCTGAACTTGGAAAAGGAAGAAAGCCACATAAAAAATTCAGTAAATGTTAGGATTGACTTTTTCCTTTTTAATGAAACCAAACATAGTAGGAACTCAGAAATGTTTCCCTTTAAGTCAGTAACTATCCCACTTTTCAACATAAAAGGAATACGGGGGAAAGGGGAGAGGGGTAGACAGGATATAAAGGCATCTGTGTAAAACAACAATTTAACAGTTTTATCCTATCTCTATGGGTTGGTCACTATAAATTTTTTAAGTGAAATCCTTTGTTAACCTTTTTCTTCCTAATCATAACAATCTAAAAGGATTCTAATGGTATCACTGCACATTTAGAGAGTATTTTAAAGTTCATAACCACATTCACAATAACTCTATGGAGCAAATGGGCATACAGTTACAAACTACTTATTACCAAGGAGGAATCTAAGGCCAATAGAACATGACTCGACTTGCCTGCGGTCACTGGGTTAGCTGACATTCCCATATATGGAGCTCCAGGGCACCAGGTATTTCGCTTATCCTGACTTACCTTAGAACTTCCTCTACCTTTCCTGGTTTTCTTATCAATTGCTGGGCATCCTTGCCAGAGCCCTAGCCAGGGATTGGTGGCTCAAAGGGCTTGGCTAAGGGAACATACATCTCAGTGTTCCCAAAGGAATCAATAATCCTTCTTCAAAATCTAGCATCTCTTTTTTCCCTCCCTGTCATTGGGCAAAATTATTTTCCTCCAAGGCTACCAGAAAATTATTTCTACTAGAGCTGTAAAACAAAACCAGCAAATAATAAACAAACAAACAAACAGAAACCCCAGTAACCAGGACTTGGGATTCACTGTTTTCTTCACCTGGCCTATCACCCAATACCTGTCACAGAGATATTTTTGAATTTGCCAGGTCACTGGTTTTGCAGGGTGGTAGGCAGCATTGCAGCTCGTAGAAGAATACACTGGATAGAATTTCATCAGCCCCTTCCTCTCACACGAGCAGCTCTAGGCTGTGGCCCTGGCCTTCCTTCCACCCTCCTCAAAAAGTCACTCTTAAATTGCGACTGTGTGCTCCTGGGAATAAATAGCACATGGGGAAGGGGAGTCCGGAAATCCACTTTCCAGGCCCACCTCTGCCACTACCTAGGCAATCACTTCTTCACTGGGCAATCACTTCTTCACCAGGCAACCACTTCCCCGCTTAGGCTGGGCCTAAGTGCGTAGTAGTAAACTGGGGAACATGATCTCAAAAATCCCTTTGGGCTCTAACACATGAATTCCTGCAACATTTACAAAGCATATGCACTGTACCTGGAGTGGTCTAGATATTTGGAGGCCTAGAAAAGTCACCTAAGACCCAGCCAATCAGACAAAAAGCTAATGAATGGCACAGGGACTAACAAGGAAGCTTTAAGTTCTTGATAGTGACATGCTCCAAGTTCCCAAATCTTGCTGGTTTGTTTAGAGACTTTTCTCCTGACTCACTCGGACTTGCTGAATCAAATGGTCTGGGGGTGAGCCTGTGGGTCTATATGTTTTTCCCAGGCTCCCAGGTGTCTCTGATGATCAGTCATTTGCATAAACTCACTGCCGGGGCAGTGCCGATCATGAGCATGTTGTATACTTGCAGATTCCATATTACTTTCTCAAAGTCTCTTTTAAATTTCCAAACTGATTGTCATTACCTTCTTTTTTGGGTCGTCAAAGCAGTCTCCAAACCCATTAAAAAAGAGAAGAAAAGTGAGGCAAAGAGAAATGAAGTGACTTAGTCATGCCGTTACTAGGGGTCAGAAGCAGGGTGCAGACCCTTGGGATTTTGACACCAGAACTCTTAAAAAAGACCGAGAATAAATAGGTCATGGGTGCCCAAGATGTATGGGGCAAAAGAAATGGTGCAGCCCCACCCTCCACAGGGAGCAGTGGGAAATCTGTCTCAGAGACAGATCTCGCTGTGTCGTGACCAAAAGCAGCCCAGAATGAGCCATGTCTATGCCTTCAGGCAGCTTTAAGACTGAATTTCTCTGCACAGGGCTGCAGATTCCAAGCAGATGTCACCCCTGCCATTGCTCCCAAGTCTCTGATCTTGGGGAGGGGCCATTTCAATGACAGGGAATGAGTGCCAAGACATCATGAAAGATCGAAGAATACAGTATACCCTGGATTCAAACGTGGGTGAAGAGACATGAGGGAGGGGACAGAAGTGTGTGATGACTGTTTCAAGGCAAATAGTTAAAAACAAATAGAAGGGGGCCGTCGCATCAACAGAACTGTACAGGCAGTTCAGAAGCCTGGCCCTTACGGTCCGTTCGCTGTTGTCCTATGGCCTCATCATGTCTCTGTACCTCAGTTTCTCTGTCTAAAAACTGGATGAGAAGACATGGGTATAAGCTAAGTAGCCTCTGATGGATGACTGGATAAAGAAGATGTGGTCCATATACACAATGGAATACTACTCAGCAATAAGAAAAGACACAATACTGCCATTCGCAACAACATGGATGGACCCTGACAGTGTCATGCTGAGTGAAGTCAGATGGAAAAGGACAAGAACCATGATTTCACTAACATGTGGGATATAAAACCAAAAGCAACATAAAACAAACAAACTCATAGAAGGATGGTTACCAGAGGGGAAGGGAGGTCGGGGTGGGGGAATGAAAAGGGTAAAGGAAGTCAAATTTATGGTGACTGAGAGAGACTAGACTTTGGGTGGTCAGCATACAATGTGTATATCATCTATAATTACAACTGTAGAGTTGAGACCTATATAGTGTTATTAACCAATGTCACCCCATGAACTTAATATAAAAAAAAAATGGGCATGGAATCGCTTGCTGTCTGTGAAGTCTCCCAACTGACTTCCTCACCATTTTTCCAACCTCAAAGGATAAACTGTGTAAATGAAGTAAAGGAAAGGAATTACATAATGCCCAAGATAGTTGAAATTTACTATTTCTTCTTCCAAATGCACAGAGGTGGGTTTTAAAGCCTGAAGTTATAGGTCTACCGGGTAATCTGTTAGAGATGCGGCCATCAGATGGCTTTTCAGAGGCACAAAGCCAGGGAGGAGCAGGGTCCTGGTGGCTGGGAAGGGTTAATTTAAATGCATGAATCATCAGACTGCAGTGGATATTAAAATCAAGAACTTAAAAAATTCCTCTCTTTTTCCACGCCATGAGCTCTCAAGAATTGGATCTTTCTGATTAGATTCTCCTCCCTATTCTGTATTCCTTCCCCCACCCCATTCCACAACAACCGCCAAAAAACAATGAGCAGCCAATTAATGTGCATTCGTCAGTGAATGGATGAACCAAATGCAAGACTAGAGCTGGCTCACGTCCTCAAACTCCAACCGAAACCGTGAACCGCGCTGCAGCTCCTTTTTATTTTTTCCCTTGTCACATCTGAACGAGGTCGGTGGCTCCAGCAAGGCTCCCTGTCCAAACTTTTATTGTCCAATTCTAGCTGTGACAAGCCTGTGGAGATGCTTCGTAACACGACACCCAAGAAGCCGAAAGGTCAGCAGCGCCTCTGGTTAATTTTGCTTGGGGAGGAGCAAACCCCAGGGCCAGGGTGAAGATTTAGTGAGGCTGACCTTCTGGAGGCCCCAGACCCCCTGCACTCACAGTCTTGCTGCCTCAGCCAGAAGCGGCCTGCCACTCAAGTATCATCTTGCTGTAACAAATTACTCCTAACCCAGGATTATGACTCTTTCCAAATCCCTCCTAGAGAGCAAGGAAATAAACAGTCTCTCCCAGGACTCTGCCCCAGTTGTTTTCCCTGTTGGTAATCCCCGTCTCTATTTGCTTCTTCTCCAAGCTTTCGTCTGGGAGGTCTGCTAGACCATTCCGGCCCACTTTCCTTTCAGACATAAGCTGAATGTCTCAATTGTCCATTAGGCACAGTAAAAGATGAAGGCAGGCTTTCTGTCCGAGGAGCCGCACACAATGGTTCCCTTTGCCCACACACTTCTTGCCTGACTGCAGACTGGACTGGTCTAATCCCAGTCACTCAAGGAAGTCCACACCCCAAATTCCTTCCTCACGTTCCAGAGCAACAAGTGAGGACGGGTCTCCATAAAGCCGCCTGCCCAAACTCCACCCCATCAAAGGGCTGCCCACCCCACACCACCACCACCCAAGGAAGAGCATACCATCCCGGGGCTGGTTGACTGGAGGTGGGGGCAGGCAGTGAGGGAAGGAAGAAGGATCTAGAAAGAAGAGGCAAGAGAGCAGGCTCCGGGCAGGAGAACCTGCTGCTGACCTCAGCCTGTGGTTTCCTTTAATAAGCTACCAGGAGATATTTCCAGCACAATAACCTCATTTGGGGAAGGAAATACAGTTCTGTCCACTTCCAAAGTCTCCTCCGAAACACGGGTGTATTCCAGGCTTGGAATAGACTCTGGACATAGAGGGCTGTTTTGTGTTTTTAACTGTATACATGGAGTGACCAGTATTTGCCAAGAAGCAAAGAGCAAAACAATGGATGTTATTATATTCAAAACCGGTGATTTGAAGAGATATGGGTCTTAGGGTTGTTTTAGGCAAGACTTTCTCCCTGGAGAGAGCGTGGTTGACAGCACACCCTGACACATTTCGGGCTGGGAGAGAAACTTGCTGAAATAACTCAAAGGCACTGAAGAGACAGAAATACCCCCATCAAAAATCCAGACACCAGATCAAATTCCTGTTTCCAAAAAAAAGAAGAAGAAGAAGAAGAAGAGACACCAGTTGAAGAAAAGGAATTAGATGACACAGCTTATTTTGAAGGGAGCACCACCTTCTTTTTCTCACCCGCAGGCCCAGGCTGACCAGCCTCCCCTCTCTCAACAGGGCCCCCCGTGCATCTCTAAACCAACTTGTTCTCTGCTTTTGTGGTTTCAGTCTTTAAAAGAACTTGGCCTGGGAAGGAGCAATAATGATCTGAAGCTAACCACTTAGCTCATTAGTATGTCATCTGGACAGGCAAAATCAATTCCAACAGCATCATGTTTGGTTATCCCCTCCCCCGAAGGTCTGCACTATTAATAGCAACAAAGTTTCCCAGGCTTCAGTTTATTTGTAATCCCAACCAGCTCTGACCACGGAACATGGCCATCTCCCTTCCAGCGCTCCCCGGGAGCTGGGAGACGGAATTTCAGGGTCTCGGTCTTTTGACAGCAGTGGAAAGATGAGTAAGGTTGTCACAACTCAAAGGAGGAAGCTTCAGGTCAAAGAGGGCTTGATCCCAGGAAAGCGCTGGGCTGTGAAGAAGAGACACTAGGACCTAACCTAGTTAGGACCTAACCAGGTCCTGTGCTTTCTCTTGCAGCCTGAGCTAACACAACAGACAGAGGTCGCCATGTTAGCTCCCCATCACGGAGTTGGGTTGACAGAAGGTTCTAGAAGAAGCGGCTTAGTTAAAAATGAACTTAAAACCTCAGTAATACAGAGCGAGGTGGTACAGTGGAATGATTAAGGGCACAGGCCCAGGAGCAGTAATGCCTGGGTTCAAATCCAGGATCTGTGGCTTGGCACTTTTGGGGCCTTGGACAAAAAAATCAATGGCTTTGCCTCCATCTGCCTCCCAGTCCTTGCCTGCGAAGTGAGGATAACATGGGGGAAATCATAACACTCCCTCTTAGAATGTGTACGAGCGATTCGTAGTATATTCAGAGCTAGAAGGCTGATGGCCTCATGTTCATGAGCCAGCGGTCTCATTGCAGGGTGTAAAAAGGGAGGAAAGAGAAGTGTGGGATTCCTGGAAGTAAATGCAGTAAGTCAGGAGAGGCTGCCCAAGTTGGGCACCTGCTGGACACACCAGCTGATAAGGACCCGCCATCACATGTGAAAGTGAGAAATTGTTTACTTGGGTATTTTAAATACATCCCTGTCTCTATGTACCCTAGCAAAGGGCTTTGCCTTGAGGATTCAACTCCGGCTGTCTAAAGGTTCCCAAACGCCTGAATGAGAGGAAGCCGCATGCAGGTGAATCCCAATGCAAATTCTTCCCATGTTCAGCCCATGTCACTCATAAGACATGGGAGAAACAAAGTGAATCGCACACTGCCACCATCAGAGAGAAAAGAGGCTAATCCGGCAAATTCTCTTGAATGACTAAAGTTCAAGCTACACCTTTAATGCCAGAGTGCCCAGGAAATACCCCAGGAGCTGTTCCTGCCTCCACAATATGCCCTTGCCCCTTTTTCCTTTGGACGCCTGAAACCCTGCTGGGTTAATCGAATTGCCTAGTGTGAGGCCCCAAGGCCCCAAAGTAGAAGTGTCACAGCGACTACAAGCATTCAGTTCCCAAATCACATCCAGAGTCAGCTCAGACCCAGGTTCAAACCCCAGCTCCAGAATCCCATGCCCTCACCATAATGTTTACTGAGTGCCTACTACAAGCCAAGTGCTGACACCCAAAAGGACTGGGCTCTTCAAGAAGCAGGCCATCTAAAGGGGGCTAAGCTTGAGCAAATGATCTCAGCTCTCTGCGCACTGATTTCCCCATCTGTAAAACGGGAATATAAACAAAGGGCCATCTCTCAGAGTTCTTGTCAGGATCAAATACTTGGCCAGCTGCCTGGCATATGGTAAGTGCTTAGTAAATGCTAGCTATTATATTATTAGCTAGCTATTATCTTGCTATTAATACAACCAGAGTCATCAGAATAAAACTCCAAGATATTGCGTGATTCTAAATCATCCAAAAAAGTTAATCTCCAGCTATGTGTATGATCCAATGCTCAACGGGAAATGAACACTTAACCTGAATTGCAAAGCGAAGTGACCAAACATTTCCTAGTTAACCAGCCTTGCCTCTCCAGAGTACTCTCCGCAAAACCCTCCAACTCATTCACTCCCAGACTCCTAGGTAAGTGGAATTTTCCTGTTACTACAGCTGGTCTCCTCCATCTGGTCTCCCCGCTTAGGTGCATGGAGGCTCAAGGGTAGGCCTGCTGTTCTAAGCCACCGCATCGCTCCCCTCCAACGCAGACGCAGAGACCCCTTGCATGTCTACAGCCCCCGCAGACACACAAGGCACAAGCTGGCTCACAGAACAGGGGGTTACAATGCATCAGGATAAACCCAGCAGCAGCTGCTCGAGGCTACCAAGAAACCACACAAAATCACCATGTAAAAGAGGTTTTCCAAGTGCAAAAAAGAATGACAAAAACAACCCACACACACAAACAATCTCAAAAATAAACTTCCACTTTTCTCCCAGGCCAAGACTTAAATGTTTTTTTTCCACCTCTATCATTCTGCAGAGATGTCAGTAAGACTTAAAACCACGCCTGTTAAGAAACACTGCCTAAAGAGGTAGACGGTTGGGAAAGGGAAATTCACAAAGAACTCCCGGGTGCCCCTGGCTTACCACTGTCGGGCAGGAAAACAAGGGTCAGCCACTTGGCACACTGACTTGGAACCATTGCCAGCCCTGGTTCTGTCCAAAGACCAGTGTGGGTTTCCTCCTGCACTGACCAAGTACTCTGGGAAAGGGGAAAAGCAAAGGTCTGGGCTGTCAACGAGCCAAGAGAGATACGAAAATGCCCAGAACACATGCATGTGGGGACTTTTAAGTGTGGTTTCAAGAGTGGGAAGTCAGACCAATTCTGATGTTTGAATCCCAGACCACGACCTTACGGGTCGCGGGCAGGTTACTGAACCTCTCTGAGCTCCAGTTTCCTCGTTTCTGAAACGGGAGCTAACAAACAGCTCTTCTGATCAGAGGGGTGGCCAAATCATGACTGTGAGGAGGGGCCCTGGGAAGCACACTCAGGCAGGCGCTATGATCACTGTTGTTAAGTTGGTATTCGGTGATTTAGCAATAATGTTAGCAATGCTTTTTTCTCTGCTGTTACCCAACACTAAGTTTGTCATCAGAAATGTATTTTCTCGAAGGTGGAGGAAAGAAAAGAAAGGGAAGATGTATGGTAGGAAAACATAAAAATAGTATTAGCCATCACCTAACATTTGAGAGCTGACTAGGAAATGCCCTCTGCTAAGTCCTTTACCCATTTTTCAGATAAGTTTTCAGGAAACTGAGCTGGGAGAGCTTAGGCAGCCAGCCCAAGGTCACAGGACTTGGAAGTGAAGGTTACAAGGGCAGGAAACCTGTTTGTCTCCCTCTGCCCCTGTGCCAAGCATGAATGGTCTCCTTAAGCCTCATTTAACATTCGACAAATATTTATTGACACAGGCTCTTGGCCGGGTATTATGCTGGGCACTGGAGGCAGAAGAGAAAGATCAGAGGACCTAAGTAAGAGTCGTCCTAGCTCTCACCCAACTTGCTGTGTAACGATGGGCAGAGATTTCATGCCTCTGACTCCCAGTTATTATACAGTAACTTCCCCTCCTCGCCCACCTCCCTCGTGGTGGGGCCAGGGGATGGGGGTGGGGGGAGATGCAAAGATTCCATGAAACAGTATCTGACTACTTGGCAGCCTCCTGTAGAGTGTCAAGATCGGCTCCCTTCCCTCTATCCACCACATCCCCTTTCATATCCCCAAACAAGCCCTGGTTAATACAGCTATGAAATAAAGACAATAGTAAGGTATGTGAGAAGTATTCATACTATAAAATGTGTTACAAAAACACAAGTTACTATTATTATAGGAACACACCCCACCACCACTGCACCCCGTTGCCTCACTGCCATGGGGAACCTATTATTGAACAGTCTCAGACAAGCATGTTCCCATCAAGTCAAGCTAGCCCGGTCCTCCAAGCGAGAGAGAGCTGAGCTGTGCAGGATGCTGGCATTTCCGGGCAGGAAAGAGGAACACACAGCACCAGGTATACACTGCATCTGCAGGGGCGCAAGTGGGATGCATGCTCCCATAATGTGCACACTACCTTCTTCTCAGCTGGCTCCCCTTCCGCATGGTGGCCACCATCAATCAAAAACGCATCCCCACCTTTAGGCCAAGCACGCTCTGAGTGACGGGGACCCCTCAGGTGAGTGAGTGGTAAGGCAGCATTACTGCCCTCACTGGCCTCATCATCATCGGGCCCAGAAGTTTCATTAGTTAAAACCACACAGCACACATACTAATAACTTCTAAAACGCGTACCCTTGGGCCACGGAACATCCTGATACTTTTAAGAGGCATCCAACCACTCAACACCCATTATTTCTGCTTTTAAAGGAAGGCAAAGGTCACAACAAAGAAACCAACAGAGTGGTCCTGGGTTGTCAAGTCTTCAGCATAACGTAAACCTGCCTCCCCGATGCCACTCCCAGTTAAGCCAGCAGACCAACAAGGCAGGGGTTTACTCTCCATCCAGGGGCCGGTGTCAAGCCTGGTTGAAATCCACATGAACTAATGGTGGCTGCCCATGTCACTGTGACACCTGAAAAAAAAATCAATGTAGCCAAAACACATGTCTATTTACCACTTTACAAAAGAAAAATCAACCACTTTCACAGTGCTTTCTTCCAGGTAGAACTCTGGACAATCCTTCCTTGTTGCTGCTGTCTACTTCCTAACACGTTAATTTTATCTTAAAGTTAAATTTTTTAAGAAAAGTTCAGTAAACGATTAGGTAACCATTAACTTCTCCATAGAGCATAACAGGTGAGAGCAGCTATGTGGGGTGGGGCCCCTGCACTTGCTTCCCCAGAAGGACTCACCGGCCTCTGAAGCCACCACTGAGCCTTCTAACAAGCCAGAGGCTGGGCTGCCTCCTGTCACCCCTGTGGACTTCCGCAAAGGTGATTCAGGAGAAGCCAGGACCCCCACCTGCTCTGGGCTGGCCGGAATTGTTGCGATCTCCCATGCCAAGACCCACGGGCCCCAGAAACCCACTCTCTCGCTTGTGTCCTATCTGGAGACAGCTCAAATCTCCACTATCACACTCATGGCAACTTCACTGCACTTCCTGGTTCTCAGGGCTGCCTCCCAAGGTCATGTCCTGCTCACCTCTACGTCCATCTCCAAGCACTGCAGCTGGTGAGGACTAAGTGCACTGAAGGAAGCAGACGCCTGGCTGGCCCGGCCACCCTCCCTACGAACACATTGTCATGGGCCCGGGAAGACACCTCACTGCCCAAACCAGCATTCCTGACACCTAACGCATAGGGGCTGCGCCCTAATTGTGTTCACAGTCCAAATGTCACCTCTCAGCTCTCACCAGCCCTCTTCAACAGACTGAACTTCTTGATTTGCTAGAAAACAAACAAACATGCATTTGAAAGACCAAAGGCCTACACTGAACCTCTGTGAACCTCAGTTTTCTCATCTGTAAAATGAATATAAACTTAACTCCCTTTGCAAAACTGCCAAGAAAAAGTCAACGAGACCTAATTAATAGGCCCAGCATGGGATTTCATCAAAAAGTTGGTTCCTTCATCCTTTTTTCTGAGAAATAAGGTCAGGACCAGGATGCTTGAATTCCTCAATAGCCAGATGCTTTCTCAGCAGATTCGACAAGACACATGCGCGCCAAGCAGGACAGCGATGGGTGGAAAGCAGAAGTCTGCATTAACGACAGAGGGTGTCTCCAGGTGGCCAGCAAGCCGCATGGCTCAACTGCAAAGGGCCACATCTAAGAGAGCCATCCCCCCATGCCCAGTTTCCTCCTCCTTCCCAGCCAGGCTCCTGCCAAGCAGAGGGAGCAGGGTTCACGCAAGCACTTCCAAGTTAAGGTGTCTCTGTCACCATCAACTCATACAGGACAGGGTGGGGAGCTAAAAAGTACACCTGAGGAAGAACCAGGAATGCAAATGCTCAGCTCTCCCTCCACCTGATCCTTTCTCTGTTTCCTCGTGGGTAAAATGGGATAATGCTCACTTCTACCCTCCGAGCGGGATCCCTCATTCGAGCTGTCACGCCTGGCTTGTGGAGGAAATCATTCAGAAAACTCTCAGGCCCTGCCCCAGATATTATTACTCTATGGAACTCAAATCCCCATGGTTTAGGAAAGTCTATCAAACTACATCCAGGGTCCCAATGAGAAACTGTTTAAGTATAGAAAACATACACCAATTTTGGGCTTCATGGCAGACTAGGATTCGAGTAGGACTAGCTATTTCATGTTAATAGGAGACCCAAAGCAGAAAGGAATATATTAGGGAGGTGAGAGGAGTTGCTAGTACAGAAATCCCCAACTCTGCAGGCTGGGGCTCTTCGCAAACGAGATAAACCTCAAGAAGTGGTCAGGCCTCCAACGTAACAAGTCACCACCACATTTATCAACACCAGGCAGCAGAGGCTGCGGGGCCAGGCTGGTGATCCTGTGCCCACGACGTTGGGATCCGATAGTATTTATCAAGGGTACAACCTTTATCTATGGGTTTTTTGGGGTGAAGGGGTGCAAATCACTCTACTGACAACTGGAAGACAGACCAAATCTTTCATATCAAAAAAGACTGGCCCAATGATTTTCCTTACTTCAGCAACCGATGAATTCCACTTTGGTTTAAAATGCTGGGGTGAAGAAAGGGGAAAGCGCCAGAGCTCCCCCCGTGGGGCTCCCTGCCGTACCCCGGGCTGTGGGGTACCTGGCGTGACACACCAAAATTGAACGAAGACATAAAATACTGACACACACACACATTGAGGCCTACATGAACCAATCTGGTGCATTCTACCATCGCAAAAAATACTTCTCAGTCTCCACCCTCTTGACACAAGTCCATTCGGGTTGTCAGGAAGCAGATCACTTATCATTAATATTATTAAATCGAGTGAAATTTAAATCAAAAGCACAATACATGGAGCACAGGCAAGCAGGACCGATGGTACAACCATGGTACACCCCTGCCTCACCCCAGGGCTCCCTGGGTGTGTCTGTGTCATCTGCGCACAGTCTCAGGCAGACAATGCCTTACTGATGCCCCTCACACTTTCTTCAGTTTTGATTTTTTTTATACTGAAAGCCCATCTGGCAGAAAAGAACCCGCAGAAGGAACGGACCTGGCACAAGGTAAGAGGTGCTGCTCCTTCTGGTCCAGACTAATAACAGATGATCATACATTGTGCTTCTCTGGGGCCTTTCATCTGAGGGTTTCAAAGTGCTCCGCAAACGGTAACTAATGATTCCTCCAGAATCCTGCAGAGATGGCAGGGGAAGGGGACTGGCACGGCTTGGATGCGCAAACATTTCAAGATTTCCAGCATCCAAGGATTCCAAACTCTCCTCGAGACGAAGCCCCTGATGGCGGCCAAGAAGCGGCTGGAGAGAGGGGACAGGCAGAAGCCCTGCAGCCTTCTCTCAGGATCAGATCCCACTCCGCGGACTCCGCAGAACGAAGCAAAGGGCAGCAGCCACCTGTGATGATAACTAGGGGTGACCACATAATGCATTATCCAAACCAGGGCACATGTAAGAATAAAAGAGGGCGCTATTAATATCTGGCATGAAGGTGGAAAGCTCTGGGCCAAACCAGAGACTCTGACCCTCGCATGAACTGTCCCCCTTTCAGGATTCAGGCTCAGTACAGGGTCCTGAACTCACGCACTGACACAACCAGTAAAGAAAGCTCCAAGTGCCAAGCATGTCCTTCCATCCTAGAAGCATCACAGGGCCTTGAAATTAAACCTCACAAAATTACCATCAGACTGGTCTTGATCTGGTTCCAGCCGGAGTGATATTCAAAATAAGTTAATTACCAGCAGATGGCTTTCCCATGGGACCCACACCAGGGTTCTGGAGCCCCCCTGCCTTATCCTTGGTAGTTCCTGGGTCATTAAGATTTGGGAGGGGAACGAGAGAACATGGGCATATCTCAGGATTTTCACCACCAGTGTTTCAGCTGAATGCTAATCTGGAAATGAACACATTCCTTGTCCAACCACCCCCACCACTAACAGGTCAGGCTTTTCCAGGGGCAGCTCCCTAGGAACATCGCCTCTGTCCTCACATGCAAACTCGAACTGGTTTTTGCATCAATTTCAGCAGCACACTTAGGGGTTACAGCAGAATACCTCAGTCAGCACTTCCTGGTTCTCACAAATCAGTCAAAATTCATGAAAAGTATGAATTGCAGATGAGTGTTATTTTTAAGGAAAAAAATGTTTTGGTACCTTCGAACACTTAAAGTAACCCCAAAAGCAAAGCAAATATTCCCTGCATGAGATCCTCAAGGAAGCTAAAGAGAAGAAGAGGTTAGTCAGGGAGGTGGGAGGCAGGGAGGTGGGAGGCGGCCCGTGGTTAACTTGTTACTCAATGCCCAGCATACCCTTTCATCAGGGAGTGCAAAGAAATTTCAGATTGGGGTCCAGATCAAATGATCTGTAATCCAAAAGTTCTGGGTATTTATCCTCCTTCCTAAAATGCTTCCGCTCTCAGAAGTCCATCTTCCTTCCCCGCACCTGCGAGTTAGTTCAGATCCCCATCAGAACATCACAGAGCTGTACCCCCGGCCCCTGGACCAGTACCCAGGGCCTGGACTGCTGCAGGCACTCAACAAACACTGCAGCCTTCATTCATAAAGTAAGAAAACCTTGTGGTTTTCCATTCCGCTCCAATCTGTCACCTACATTTTACGAATGGAGCAGTCAGTACCCTGACTCCAATTCACCCCTTACAGTAGTGTTTCTCAATCATTCCTGCACACTGGAGTCACCTAGGTAGCCTTGAACCATTGAAGCCTGCCTCCCATCCCCCTGATGTTCTAACCTAAATGGAATGGACTGCAGCCTCGGCATTAGGATTTTATAAGTTTCCCAGGTGACTGCCGTGCAGCAAAAAAAGTCTGGGAGCCAATGCCAAAAGCCTCACACTCCAGAAGCTATCGGAATCAGCATTTTACCCAGAGCCCCATCCCACTAGCGTTCAGGTCTCCGTAGTGCACAGCATTCACAGCCCTCAAGGTAGAATCACCTTTCTGTTACCGCTTCAGAACCATCCACCACCACACCAGTTCTCATTTCCCTCTGCACACACTACTACTCCATGTGCCCCGCCCTTCTGAGAACTCCGTGACTCCACGCCTCTGCTCATTGCAGAACCCCTTCCTGGGATGCACTTCCCTCATCGGTACCAGGGCTGTCCGGAGACAATCCAGCCATAATGCCTCCATTTTTTACATTGCATGGCTGACACTTTCCAAACAGCCCTCGTATGTAAGGAAATTACTACTCATAGGCAAGGCTTAAGCATTCAGACACCTAAGTTGTTCCAGTTTGCCAGACACAAACCCCCTCCTCCTCCATGCCCTTAGCTATTAAAGCTGGGTCTCTACAGGATAAGGACTAATGCCAGGGTGAGGGCACGGACTCTAGAGGCAGGCCCACATTCCTTCCACCCACAGACTGACCCATGACCTTGGTTGGTCAAGTGCTTAAACCTCTCCAGCTATCTTGCCTGTGAAATGGACAATACCACCTCCCTCCTTAACTGCATGAGGATTAATGGAGGTGATACGTGTAAGATGCTTAGAAGAGGGCCTTCAAAATGATTAACATAAATAGCTTAGCATGCACATGACTCACGTGTCATTATCCTAGTACAAGTGGCTCTAACCCCTAGATTCACTTAGGGATCTTTACAATTGCTGGTGCCTGGCTCCTCCCCCACAGTGAGAGTTGGGCGGTAGGATTTATATAAAAGATCTCCCAGCAACACAAATATGCAGCACATTTGGGGACCCACTGTCCTAACAGATGACAGATAGGAGACATCCATGAGTAGGAGCTACTGTCACAAAGAATGAGTGAGACATGCAACCCTTTGCACCTGGCTCTTATGTCCTCTCACCTGGCTGCCCCACCCCAGACACTCTCGAAGAGCCTTCTAGAGAAGCAAGCGTCTACAGGACTCAGTAGGAAAACTCAAAATTCCCAAAGACCCCCCAAGACCCCCACTCTTCAACCCCCAATGGTGCAGTCCAGCAGACCAGACAGGGGAGCAAGGGAAATGGGATCCATGGGGGCCTGTGGGTGACACACAGGTATACAGTTAAAAGAGACCAAGCAGATTTCTGACCCCCACGTGACAGGAAAATGGACACGTGTGCTCATCGTTCATGGTCTCCCTTAATTACCTAAAAGAACAGTCGATGCTCCTCCACACAGGTCGGGAGAAACCCTTTCATCTCGCCTCGCCTCTCCCCTCAGGAGACTCTATAGGCTTTCTTAACTGTATGAAAGGCTCTGTCCAGGAACGCTAGCCTCAATTCACCATCCTCTAAGGAACATGAATTGAGAGGCTAAACAAATTTGACAATGGCCCTTTACAGCTTTAAGTATGTAAACTCAGGGAAGCCAACGTGGGCATCCAGCTCCTGGGTTAGTACAAGCAGCGACATTTCTCCCAGAGCAGCATTTCCCCAACACCCTTCAGGGCTGTGCCCCTGAAGCTCTGGAGACACCCCTTCTCCAAAGGCTGTCATCTTGTATTTGCTGAGGAATTACAACCATCAGTGGCAGGAGACACCTTTTCAACAAAGCAACAAATGGGCAAGTATAATGAATGCAGCTAAGGGTCTCAAGCACGAAAAGCCTAGAACCACAGGGCACACATGCCAATCACGCTCATTGAGAGGTGGCAGGGATTTGCCAAGACTTTTCCGAAGGTAACTGAATCCAGAAAGACGGCAGGCTGCTGCGGGCCAGCTTCAGCATCCACCTTGAAAAACAGGGGCAACCTCCGAGTCTCAGGACTCAAAGAAGGCGTCTACAGATGTAGAGGAGCCGCACAAAAAGTGATGAAGCAGAGACCGGTCAACCCCCAATGAATTCTAGTCACTGTAAAACGGATTCCCAGAAGCCTAAACCATTCTGTGTGCAGAGTTTTGAATCCATTCATGAACTGAGCAAGGGTCAGCTGACTCAGGAGCAGGAAAAGTAGTAGGTGTCAACAGATGCCCAAACCCGCAAGGTACCCAGGAGGGAACGGGAAGGGAACCTGTCTCTTATAGCAGCATTTCCCCAACTGTGGGGATACCCAGCGGGACTTCAGGTGGTACAAGGTGTTACCTTTGTAGTTATAGGATTATATTAATGTGTTAGACAAAAAATAACTAGCACATCAAGCTTATCATTTCACAGATGGGAAGGCTTACCATGAGGCTGAATTTAAATAAGTTAAATAAAATGTTTGAATGCATCAAATAAGTAATAGTGCAGGTGGTACACAGTTATGCCAAAAATCATGAAGGGGCCACAGGGATGAGAGGAGTTGGAGAAACCACACTAAAGAAATCCAGCAGAAAGTCTGGCTGCACCGTGCTGACCTCATCAGGGTTGAAAGGCTCCGCTGAAAGTGGAGGCTCAAGTGCCTTGTGGGGAGAGACAGGTGAGGGGAGAGACAGGTGACTGCAACAAGGGCTGAGAGCCAAGCAGAATGGTGGTTCGTGAATGGTCAATGTCTCAGGAAGCTCTGGGCACACAACTAAAAGGCACCCAAGACAAGCGTGGGGATGACCAGCCTAAGAAAATAAAACGGTCTCCCCAGCGAAACATCCGCCAAAAGGTGCTGAGGCCAGAATGCATTAGGAAACCACTTTAAGTGCGGCTCTGGATAAACATCTTTAAAATGTTCAATGAAAACCACCACCAAACAAGTGTCCGCAAAGCGCAGCAGAGAACAAGTGGAGGAGACCGATAGCTCGCTTTCTCTTTTGCTTCCGAAGGAATTTATATTCCAGCTCTCGGTCCACCATGCTCTCTCACTGCCGCAATGCTTGGGCTGCACACGACTTCCCCGAGCCCCAGCCAAGCTGCCTGCCTGCGGCCTGCCTGGAATTCCATCAGATTCCGAAAACGCCCAGCTGAACAGGGAACAGGGAGTGTTATGGAGATGCCACACCTAAAGACAGGCAGACGGCAAGGCAAACCCCAGAATCTGGCCTGGATGACTTCTGGGGTGCTGATGGGGGCAGAGGCGGGTGTGTGAAGAGGAAAAGAACCTGTGGCTACAGCCTGGATTCATTCCAAATGCAAATGAAGCCCTTTGACAGTGTCAGGCTCCATTTCCAGGAGAATGTGGCGGAATCACTGTTTACTTCGGCCGCGCTGATGCTGCCAGAACGCAGCACAACCTTCAGTCAAGCTATTAAGTTGAACGTTGAACTTCACAGCCTGGCTGTCTTCCTCAGCCTTCCTTTTGATGTTACCTCCAAAGCAAAGATCAAAGGCTTTGAGTGTGGTGAGGGGAAGTCCCAAGCTCTTAGCCTACCAGCCTGTGATATATGTTAAAATCCTGGCCAGGAGAGCAGGCAGGAGAGAAAGCCTGCTCCGGAGAGGCGTGGAGTGGGCAGGGGGTGCAGCAATGAGGCTGCACAAGAAATGAGGTCACTCGTGACACAGACATGAGGGACGATGACAATCCATGTGCTTGAACCATCTCCTACCTAGAAATACACAGAACCCCCCCCACCCACCCCGAACGAAACTGCCTTGGCAGACATCATCCACCTCAGCCCAGACACCCCTAAAAAGAGCCCACTGCTGCTCTATGAGCCCTTCTCCTTCACAACATACCCCCCCTCCCCATCCAATCACTCAACCAACGCCAACTGGGCGCCCACTACGTACCAGACATTGCTATGTGGAGGGAAAGAGCATGTGAATCAAATCATCACACTAAGCAATGACAGCTACAGGGATACCAGAGCTGCAGGGCAAGGACTCGTTTTAAGAGGGTGCAAAATACCGCAGCTGCCCTAGGCGAACCCCTGAGGATATGGGGCTTGAGGGCTGAGGGAGACGGCAGGTCGAGCTATGGGGACAGCGTGCACTGGAGCCTGGCTCTGAGGGCCACAAGGAGAAAGAGGGTGGAGGAACTGAGAACGACCAGGGGTGGGGACTTGTGACCCAGGCCAAGGTGTGAGTGCCCTGGGCTTTGCCACCTGCCATTCTTCAACACACAGACCAGATACGAAAGGTATTCCTATAATGAAACATTCAGAGTCCAACAGACTGGCTTCTGATGGGACGAGGGGTATGAAATTAACCGTAAAACACCAACGATGATTCGATGTACAAGTATATGAAGTTCCAAACAAGAGAAACAACGCTCTGGTTATGGAACTCAAAAGCTGTCCTCTCTGGGAGGGGGCAGCAGGAGTTGAGCCTCTGGGGGCTGGAATAAATGATCTGGGTTGTGGTTACTTAGGCCTAGACGTGTAAAACCAGACAGCTGGATACCTGAGGTCTGTGTGCTTTAAACTATACTGAAATAGGTAATCCGGGTGGAGGAGAAAAAGTGAAACAAATAGCACCCCACTGCCTGCTCATCCAGTGTGGGAAGGTCTGGGTAGAGGCAGCTTCTAGAACACCACAGTGAACCAACCCTGGGGCTTTGCTTGTTCTGACCCAGGAGAATGGGCCTGAAATACAAAAAACTGAGGTTACATCTGAGAAAATAAACAAGCCTATGTCTAGCCCCTTTCCCCTTTTAGAAACAGAAATTTAGCTAAAGGGATAAAATAGTCAAATTCTTGTGGGACAACTTTCATTATGGACAGAATGTGCTGTTTCCAATTTACTACATCTCCTGAGTTCCGTTTTATTATTTTTTTCCAAAGTCTCTAAAAGGAATCAGAGGCACTTCGGGCCAAATTTATCTTTCCTCTCTCCAAATCTAACAAGTCCTTTTCTCTAGAATACCAACAGAGCCTCTCCCCTCCCTTCCCCTCCCCTCCCGGGGTGTTCCTTTCTGACCCATTTTTTTCCTACCTCCTGTATCCCCTGTACTAGTCATGGTTTTTATTTCCCAGAACACATTCAAACAATGGTACTGTGGCCCAGACTCTGGTCAAAAGAAAACGAGTTTGACAGAGGGGAGCTGCCAGGGGCCATCAAGTGGTAGGTTCCTTGCCCAAACCAAGAGTGGTTTTCCTCTTTATTCCTTCCTGATTCCAGGATGACAAGGACAGAGGCTGGGGAAGGACCTCCTCCCCTTCCAGGACCACCTCTCCAGAGCAGTGCTTACCCCTCAGGGGGAGGCATGGCCATTCAATTTCAAACCCTTCAGCCACACAGTACGGCAGGGGTGGCAAGGCAGGAAGTGTGTTAACCAGAGAAGCAGCCTGCAGCCAAGCAGTCTGGCACTTTAGGAATCGCTGCTTGCAGCTCAAGGGTCATCGGAGGGTGACAGCATCTCTGAATGCCAGTGCTGAGCCCAGCAGATCACACCAACACAAACCTCAGAGTAGGAAAGGGCTTCGAATCCAGCCAGTTCCAGCTCAGTTCAAGCCCAGCACAATGCGGTACGTCCTCCGCAGTGACCCTGCCAGCTAATGCCAAGGATAGACCTCAGACCCATCCTCCCCCCAGAACCAATCAGTCTCCTGGTATGTGATTACTACCCATACCATGCTGTTACAACTGAACAGGCCTCTGCTCACACTTCACCAGGTGTGATCAAAATGATCAAACAGCATGTCAGACCATCTACAAGAACCTCATTCATTCATTCATTCATTCATTCATTCACCTTCAGCCAGGTGCCAGGAAATGTGTCTGGGGTCTGAGTAGCATAAAACAAATCCCGCCCCCCAGCTCACCACCCCATTCCCTTGAACCACCATGGCTATGAAGAGATCAAAAAGAGGTTTGTTTTTTTTAATGGAGCTGTGCAAAGACCCACGCCCAAAAGTACACTGCAGCCCAGTGGGGGAAATTTAATGTTACATGAAAACATATGGCGAGGAGCAGCTGGGAGAACAAAAATGTCAGTTAAAGAAGGGAAGACTTCCTATAAAAGGAGATTTTTTAAAAAAAGAGCTCTTACTTCGTTGCAGCCAGCCGCCATCTCTAACTTGTGACACACGTGGCTGGACCCTATTAATCTCTAAATAAGGACCACAGGCCCTTAACGTACCACCACCCACTGAGCGTGTTCTCCAGGCACTGCGTAAGGAATCAGGTTAAAGTTGAGCTCCAGTGCTCATCGGCAGCTCCTTCATGGCCCCCTGCAGCACTGATGTTCCTCGTCTGGACTCTATGGAAACCCAGCACATCTGCTGGCCTCGAATCCTCGCTGCCCCTCCCTGAGAGGCCTCCACTTTCCCATCGCAGTGGCTCACACTGTGCTTCCTGCCCCCAACAGCACCCCATCCCCCAGCCTTCCCCACTCCCTGGCACTCCTACTGTCCAAAAACCTACTCTCCTCCCAGAACTGGGGAACTGTCCTCTCATTCATGAAGGACAGGACAGACTAACAGACTGATCTTGAGCAATCCACTTCCCCTTTCACATTTCTTCAATCTGTGACGTCCCGGTGGTTTGCCAATTCCAGGCTCCTCTTGAGTCTTTCGGCCCCAAGGAGACCTAACGTGCCCCTGAACCAGGTTCCAACACAGAAGGCCCACATCCGGGCCCCCATCGCCTGCAGGTGTGCGTGGAGCCCCAGCACCGTTCCAGGCTCCCAGGAGCAAAGCCATCGATGTGGTGGTGGTCCACCGCCATCTACCTCAGGGGGGCTCAGGCTCTGAGTCAAATCCCATCGCTGACACTGACTGCCCATGGAGCCTCGGGCAGGTTCCCTAACAGAAGCCGCAGTCAGCTTGCTCACCTGTTTACTGTGAGTCCCATCTGCTGGCCTCAGGGGGTTGGAGAAGAGACAATGACTGGGCTCAGTGGCGGGCACAAAGTAGGTTATCTCAGATGAGTTCCCTCCCCCTCTCCCCTGCTAGTCCATAAAACATGTGGTAAGTTACTAGAAACAAAGCTAAAAGCGGTTCAAGCTGGGAAAGGGGGTCAGAGTGAGGGGAGGAGGAACAGGGCACAGCCATTATTTCTGAGCCCAAAGCGATTCCAGGAGGCCTCCAAGTCCCCATCACGGAGACCATCCCCAGACCAAGCAGAGTTCAGGGGACAGCCAGCCACAAAGCAGATGCCACTGGTACCACATGAGTGGCTGGCAAAGGTCCTGGCAGCCAAAAGGTCTCCAGGGGCATGTGGGTGAGATCCACAAAGGAAGAGCATCAAAAGGAAGCCCCAGATCAAGACTTGATCACCCATCGACCACAATAAATAATGTTTGCTCAAAGGTGGGAGGGCCAGCAAGGCCCTCAATGGAGAAGGCAGACTGGCATGTTCAATGATGAAGAAAAGCTTGTTTTGTACGCTGCACAAAGCAGACATTGTTCACAAACGCTTCGCCCATATACATAATGAGGGCTGCCTCTGCTTATTACATAAGTCTCTGGTGGCTTAAGATTCGAAAAATTAATACCCTCCCATACCTATTCACATATATGAAAACATATATAAGTGCTTATATGTACGTACGTTAAGAACAAGGGCTCTGAAATGAAATTTAGAGATGAGTGAAATTTACAGGCATATCAAATTGTTAAAAATGGTTACATCTAAAGTAGGGACTTTGACTTCACTATGCCCCCTTTTCAAGAAAAAGTGGAAGGATAATCTGATTTTTTTTTCTTTTCTTTTTGTGTTTTACCATATTTTTCAAAGAGAAAGGTCTCAAGATAGAAGCAAAGACACTTTAATAGAACCACTAAATAAGTCAGATTAAATTCTTTCTCCTGGTAACTCTAAAGGCCATTCACAGACCTGCCTGAATGGGTGTTCCCATAACCAACGAGGGCACAGATGAGCATACCACACAGGGATCCCCCCAGGGACCACCACCACACACCTCCCCCCCACCCACCCCTGCCCCCCCACCCCGGCAGCCTGTCTATATTTCCTTTACCAAATGGAGGGCAGGAAACATACATGCACACACTCCCTCTCACCACACACTCAACCAGGGATTCCTAACCTTGGCACTACTGACATCTTGAGCTGGATATTTCTTTGTTGTGGGATCTGTCCTATGCATTGGAAGATGTTTCCCAGCATCCCTGGCCTCGCCCACTAGACGCCCATAGCAACCCCCTACCCCAGGAGTGATAATCCTACAAACCTCAGACAATGCCAAATGCCCCCTGGGGAGCAAGATCACCTGTACTCAAAAATCACTGAACTCCACAATTTGGACCCAGCAGCTCCAAAGCACAACAGGGACACCAAGCCATCCAAGCCGCTTCCTGGTGGCCAGCTCATGTGGTACACAGTAGGTGGTCAAGGACCAGTTAACTGAACCAAAAAATCTGGGCCTTATATCCGTTGTCTTGATACTGTCCCGGGCCTCAGACAAAGCTGAATGCAACCGAGAGGCTTCAAAAGTCATAGCCTTTTCTTCTTAAGAACTTCAGCTGGGGGATGGAACCTGTCACCTCGTTAAATTCTCCACCAGCACCCACCATGGCCGGTATTACCATGCCATCATCTCACAGATGAAGAACTGAGGCCCAAAGAAATGCCGGGACTCACCTGTCTCCTTACCGCTTAGCAGTTGGGCTCAGAACCCAAACCACCTCCCACTGAAAACTGAAACAATGCCCTTACAAAAGGATTTTTCATTCTTCAGGAAATTACTTAGGAGGAAAAACAAACAGACTACATTAGTGATGCCTGGCATCGCTGATTTCACTTCAAACTTAATCAGAAGACAATAAAAACTCCCTTCTTGCTAACAACTGCTATCTTTGGCAGTGGTTTAGTTGAGTGGGGGTTTGGGGGAGACAGGAACACACACACCTCTCTTACACACCCCCCTCCAAGCTTCTATGTGGAAGTTTGGTTAAGAGGTTAGAGGACCTTTTCAGGAGTTAACATGCCCAGAGAAAAGTTTAGAGCAGTTCCCACCTACTCACCGAAAAGACGGGAGAGAAAAAAACAAACAAAATAAAAACCACTTTAATCATTGAAAGCTAAGGCGTTGGAAAGAACAGTTTGTGTTCAGTAACCCATCAGCCAGCCACTTGTCCAAGAACCAACCCAGCAGATCACAGCACACGACTCGGAGCTGGCTGGGGTTCTACCTACCCTGCAGGCATTTTTCTTATTTCAAAGTTTCTATTAACTCCCCACTGATGTGCCCTAAAAGAATTTTTAAGGGCTTGGAAACACATAAATAAAATAATCTTTGTTGGACCAGCACAGCCAAATGAAAGTCTTTCACCTGCAGTCGTGATGATAAAAGTTTCAGGGCCCGCTTCCCTGTGAGCCATCAGAAGACTTGGGAGAGCCTGGAGTTCTTAAACCTTCCGTGGCTCACCTGCCCTCCATGCCAGTGCATTTCCCAGCCAAGGGCCAAGGGCCAGGTGAGGAAGGCACGCCCACTGGACGCACAGGTTGCAGCAAACATTCCTGACTCCAGGCGTGCCCTCTGGAGCACTCCGAGTTCCTCCAGGGCCTTCCAAAAGTACCCAGAGTTAATCACGTTTGTCAAAACCCAGTTCGCACACAGTTAAAGATGAGGAGGCTGTGACCAACTGGCTCAATGGAGGGCTGGGGGATGGGGGTGAGGGGTGGGGGATGGGGATGGAGGAGGAGAAACATGACCCAACAGCATCTAGAAACAGAAAACTAAAGGTGCCTGTCCACCCAAAGGCAGGCAGGAAATCTTCAGCCATCAATCTCCCAGGCAGAACCGATCTTCCCCTGTGAAATGCTCATGGACACGGAGCCTTTGAGTAGAAGTATGGTTTCTTGCCCTCCCCGCCAGGCCCGAAAGATGGTGTGCCCATGGTAGGACAACAGCAGCACTGCCAAAGGCCATCCTAAGCAAACATCTCTGCTTACACTGTCCAGGAAAGACATCATCCTAACACCGCTGAGCAGATTACATAGCTCTGGTGTCTGGTTCTGAGTTATTTGTCAAATCTGGGCCAATGGTTAAACTGTGGGACCTTAGTCAAGTCACTTTGCCTCCCTGGACCAAAGATGCTCACCTTTCAGAAGGGCTGTCCAGAAAAAAAAAAATCGAGCTGTAAATGCCTCTATTTTTCATATGACATGGCTGGATACTTTCCAGACAGCCCTCATGTATAAGCGTGTCCCAAAATGCACGCAAGATTTGAATTTTGCGTCATTTGTGTGGTAAAGTGTTGCCAACGATAAAAAAAAGACAGTGTGACAGCTGGAAGTTCAGGGTTAGCTACACGAAAGAACGCGTTCTCATTGTTGAGCAATGAAAATTTACAATTTTTAATTATAAACCTGTGTTTTCTATCAAAATTACTTCTTGTGTGAATTTTGGACACCCTTTACCAAGGATATCAAAAAAATGTATACATATTTTAAGAGATATTATCTATGTATTACTTTTCAAAGATGAATTGAATTACAGTAGCAATATATAGTACGATGTTCACTCAAAAGATGGTGTTAATAAAATGAATGCTAGTGTCACCACGTGACAGGCAAGACAGTCAAAAAATGGCAAAAGCAAGGTTGTCATTCAAAGAGCACAAGACCATTTTGAAGTGGTATTTGAAATTCAAGGATATTGTGGAAGTACAATGACCATGGAAGTGCAAGTACACAACACAACTTCCAACATGCCTAACAACTGCATGCATTTGCGATGAATTTGAGATACACAGTAAATTGAAACAACATGCACAGCTATCTATACAAGTGGACACTTTGGTCACGTTGCTCCGGCAGTAGTTCAAAGTAATCAGAAGTGTCTGGACGCTGATCGATAACCGCTTTGAGCACCTCTTGTAATTGTAGAACTCAAACATAACTTGTATTCATCCTTTGTTATCGGTATATGTTGAGTATTACAATTTTAATAGTTTTTTTCTTCCTTAAAATGTATACACATTTTTGGGCACCCTTTGTGTACATATATATATATATGACAACAGCCCGAGCCACACTTCATCTTAAAGGAGAAAATAGGCTCCAGGAAGGTAAACCAAGACAATCAGGATTAAGACCTGGGTCTCCTGAATTCCAGGCCCATCTCTCTTAAATCCAGTCTGCATATCTTTCTAACACAATACAGACAAAGGTATTTGTTATAAACAAGACAGGAGCGACCAAAACAAGTTAGCTGAGGTTTCCCTGGGCCCCACCCCACCCCAAGTTCCTGATATGTAACATCCATTGATAGTACCTAGGACCACTGAGAGAAAACCTTAGGTCCGGACCATGTTCTCCGTATGCCTTCCATGACGGCAATGAATAACTGAAATTTCAGTGTATTCATTCAATTTTACAGCCAGACCAGAAGTATTAACCCCATGGACCTGTATTCAAACCTGTCGCAGAGCAAACTAACTCATCTCTTGGGCTGCTTCTTCCCCTCCTCCCAGAAAGCCCAATGGGATGGCGCCCGCAGAATGCACAGAACTTCCGAGAAGGCACCAAGCTAAGACAGGGTGCTATTATAGAGGGGCTCCTAACCCCACCACAAAGACATCCATCCACAGCAGGCAAACTCCTTCCGGCCCCACACCTAGTGTGCTGCCAGGTACTTCCCTGCCCCACCCACGTCACAGATGGGGCTGCTCGTTCTGCCACATGGAACACAGACAAACCTAGGGCCGTTTCCATTAGTCGGGTACATAGGCCTGCAGCCTTCCTGCAGCCAAGACCCCATGAGCTGGAAAGCCTGCTGAAGGCTCAGCGCTACTCCAGAGGGGCCTCGAATCCATCCACAAGCTAGAGTGACGGAGAGGCCATGAAAGAGAACCTCCCACACTGCTGCACACTGTCTCTGAAATGCATACAGATGCTGTGACGACTGACCAAAATACAAAGCCATGCAAAAGCAGGACCAAACGCTTAGAACTTTTGGTCACTGTGTCTTGTTCCCGGTCAGCAAAAGCACACAGTGAAGATTTATAGCGAGGAGACTGGGAATTTGTAGCAGTTCAGTGCTTAGGCTGCTGACCGCTTCCCAGCTGTGTGACTCTGAACAAGTCATCTGCTTTTCCTGTGCCCATGTCTGCTCAACTGGGAAAGGAACATGCCTCACACAGTATTGAAGTGCATCATGCCTGGTTATGCCTTAGCTCCCTAACTACTCAGTCAGTAAATGACAGCTGTTTGAAGTTGTAATGCAAGGAGAGAGTGCAAATGTTACCGTTTGGAAATGGGTCTCCCCATTCACTGGGCTGGCAGAGGCTTTATCATATTTACATCGTCCTCTGATGTCTCCCCTTGTCAATCCACTTTCTCTCCTTTTTCTTTCCTCCGACAAAACCTATGTACACCTAACAAGGCTGGGGGTGAGGTAAGGGGGTTTTCGTATGGGAAAAGTCTGTAAATGTTTGCTCTAGTCCAACTCGGTTTATAAATAAGGAAACCGGTCCAGAAGGAAGGTCCCAGTACAAGTAGAAAGTGGCTAGAGTCTTGGGCCAGGGCTGCTCCCCCACCAAGTATTCCCTGACCCCCGCCCCATATCTTATACAGTAAGTCAGGAATATCATCAAAATGCACTCCCTTTTTCCTTTTTTTTTTTTTAAGAGAAGGTGAGAAAGAGAGAAGAGGGGAGAACCCAGAGCAGTCTCCAGAGTTGTCTATCATTAGCTGTGACATGGTTTCATTCCACACAGGTGGATGTGGGGCAGCACAGGACAGAAACCAAACTGGGGGCCTCCGCATGGGAAGCAAGAACCTTCCCTGCTGAGACTCCCCGGCAGTTTCCAGCTGCACCACAGTTCAGCATATAGGATTGCACAGGCTGGGACCAGGAATCGAACCCTGGCCCTCACAATTACAAGGCAAGTTGCTCAGCCTATGAGCTACCCCAGCATCCCCTTTTTTCCTTTTAACAGTCCAGGCAATTGATTACCCTTAGTCTCCTCTACTGAGGGTTGCCCTACACTGGAAATCAGAATAAATGTAATGCAGGTGTCATAAGATTACAATACAAGGTCACTGATAAAGCTGCTCCAAGAGCACACCCCTTACCCCTAAGAACAGCACTAGAATTCACGAGCTATGGGGCTTGGTCTGCACATGGCAACCTAGACACAATGGGAAAGCAGCCAATACACAATCGTGTTCAGCTCTTTCCCAGGCCTGAGAACGGAACCCCCAGATGCTGGTCCTCACTGGTCACTGGTCTACACTCCCCAGGAGGAAGGAGTGTCAGCCCTTTCGGACAAGGCAGCAGTTCTGCATCTCCCTTCCCAGAAGGTCCATGGGTGTCTTTCTCCCTTTCAGCTTCTGGGGGACAGGAAAGTGACTATCAACAGCAGATGGCATCACCCTCCTCCCCCTGTCACAGCAAGTCCCAGGCCTGGGGTCTCTCTCTCTCTCTTTCTCTCTCTTTCTCTCTCTCTCTCTCTCTCTCTCTCCCTTCATCTCCTCACCCTGTAGATAAACAAAGAAACAACAAAAAAACTCTCCAATCCTCCCTGAATGGAATTTCAATTTTCAAACCATAGTATCATGACTCAATTGAAGACAAGCACAATTTTTCCACTTTTTTCAAATGCCATTGGACCTGTGGCCTGTCTTAAACCAACGAACTCCCATTAAAATGAGGTTTGCTCCAGGTTGACAAATAGTCTCCCATCCACAAATGATTCTCAAAGACTTGACCAAGGCTAAGTCAGCCCAATAGTGGGACGACAGGAGAGAATTACCCAAGTAACTATTTCATTTAATTACAAAACCCACAAGGAAACATGCAGTGCATGGACATCCAAGGGAAAGATTCAGTAACACTTATTTATTTAAAAATACTTCTGGAGCCCCTCAACAGTGAGGATGAAGCCATTAAGAGCGCTCTCCACCCTCACGCAGCTAACATCCAGGTCGGGGAAGGGAAGAGACAGCTTAAGGATTCCAGAGCAGAAGTGACCACTGCTCCAGAGGAAGCCAATGAGCATTTAAGAGGTGAGCATTTAAGCTCCTCTAACCAAACACCAGGCAGCAGTGGGCTTAGGACAAGACAATCCGAACCACACAACAGCATAAGTGAAAGCTCCTTCTACACCGATCCCTCCTTCTGAGCTGCCTGGCATGTAGTGACAAGCCCAAGACCACACGTACCAATACTTAGAAAACTCCAGCGCTGTCCTGTCCTGACATCCCTGCACCCTGCAGTGAACGAGGGCAGCCAGCGACAGGGGAGAAGGGGGCATTGCTCATGTCCCCAGGGCCAAGGCAGAAAAAACCAACAAAACAAACTCCAGCTCCTGTCAGGGGGCCCACAAACCTCTCCGCAACTGCCCCACTGGGTCGTCACGGGCTTTAGCGCTGGTGGACCAACTTGGCGGAGATTTAGGAGATGCTTCCCCATCCCGGCCACAGGCCACGCTTCTCAAGTTCCACGGGATCCCTGCCCACGTCCCAGTCACACCCAGAGAGCAGCCCAGGGCTCCTCCTAAGTAAGACAGTGTCTGGGATCTTCCTAGATTCTTTCTGGTCTGCACGACCAACACTCTTGCCTTTACTTCTCACCCACGGAAAAAAAAGAAAGAGGCAAAACCAATTTGTAAAAACGAAAAATCCAACTGTGACTTCAGAAGCTCGATTCTGATTTCACTGACCTGGAGAAGAGGCTTTTATTTTCTCAAAGCGCCCAGGTGATTGCTACGTAGCCAGGGTCAAGAAGCCCGGGGCTACCAAACGTAAATGATGGGAGTCCGTCCACTTATAACAAAGCGGGGAGGTGTAACATGACTGCCGTTTTACAGGCGATATTTATATTGTGTCTGGCAAACAAAAGTCCCATTATGTTGTCTTGCCCAACACAACTGGCTCAACACAGAATCCAAGGTTTTAAAAGCCTGGCAGGGCCTCCAAAAGTTAAACATATCATATGACCGATCATATGACTCAGCAATTCCACTCAGGCATCTGAGGGCTTGTCCAGAAAGTATCCAGCCATGTCACCATTCTCGTTACACTGGTGGTGGCTGGAGTTTTTCCAGACAGCCCTCGTACACCTAGGAGAAATGCAAGTACGTGTCCATACAAAAACTGATGGTGGATAAACACAATGTGGTACAGCCATACAGTGGAATATTATTTGGCTGTAAAAAGGAATGAAGAGCTGACACATGCTAAAACGTGGATGAACCCTGACAACATATGCTGAGTGAAAGAACTAACGACCAAATACTTGATGATTCCATTTATATGAAATGTCAATAACAGGCACATCTGTAGTAATTGGGCGGGAGGGTGACTGCTAATGGGTGTGGGCTTTCTTTTGGGGGTATGATGAAAATGTTCTAGTCAAGGGAGAGTTGGGGCGGGAGGAAGCAGGAGTGGACACCGGATATATGGTGGTGGAGGGGGAGCTGATTGTGGGTGATGAGCACATAATGCGATGCATAGGTGATGTGATGTGGACTTGTACATCCGGAAACTAACTGTTACCAATCAATGTCAGCCCCATAAACTTAACAATAAAATTAAAAAGAAAAGAAAATGTTCTAGTCACATAGCGTTGAGGAATATACAACTCTGTGAATATACTACAAATCACGACATTACACATTTTAAATAAGAGAATTGTATGGCTTGTATATATCTCAGTAGAGCTACTGCTTTCAGAAAAGGAATCGGAGGTTTTACTCACAGCAGCTGGAGAGGCAGGAGGTGTGATTTTTACAGGACTCTCTGGATGAGTGGCGCCAGTGGGCTGACACTCTGTGCTAAGCGCTGAGTGGGACAACTTATGGACAACCCCAAGTCCAAGTGCACCCCGAGGAACCTCACAGTGCAGGGTGTAAGTAGGAGAGAGCACATGGCAAAAAGCATTTTTATACGCGTTTTAATAAACACAGTCCTAGGTCCCACCTCAGAAGATTCGGCTTCAGTCAGGCCAGGGGGAGACCCAGGATGCATCTGTATCAAGGTAACAATTCCCTGATGGGGAAAGTCTGGGAAACACTGGAAGGATAACAAAGTAACACTTTATTCAGAATCTCAGAGAAGGATCAACTCCCAAGTGTACTCTTTGGGAGAGGCCTCCAAGGGCCAGAACAGAACAGAAGCCTGGAGTCCCCACCCCACCCCACCCCCACCAGCCTAGTCCTGGGTCTGAGGACTAGCTCTCCTCCCAGCTCAAAGCCCTTGGCAGAGACGAGGCAATCTGGGCTCCCAGCAGCGTCTCGCTCCCGAAAGGCCTTGCTGGGCAGGCTGCGCTTCTTTTGATTCCAGAAATGTTAGCCCAGCGCCCAGGCGATTGGCAGTGAGCTGGAACTCGAACCCAGGAGTCCCTACGCCCACAGATTCTCACCTCCAGCTCCAACAAAGGTCTCTTTGTCGGGATTGGGTGTCTCCCGGAGGGCATATTTCCCTCCCAGCACTGGGGGAGGAGGCGAGGGTGGTGTGTGGAATGAAATCTATGCCACGACGACGTGCATTTTCTACTCTCCAGGTTGCCCAATCCCACCGCCCGAGGGGACGAACAGGGAGCGCGTTCCCTGGGCTTGGCCGGGGCAGCCCCACCGGCTCCCGCCCTCCTCCAAATCCAAGGCCTGACCAACAGGCCTCCCCGATTCTGTATCCTGCCCGTGCAACAGGGCTGGAATGAACAACGGGGCTCTTGTTCAGACACGCTCTTCAGCCCGTGCGCTTACTCCAGAAACACTTCTACATACATACACAGGCCAGCTCATCCTGGGGGCGACACACAGCCCAGCTTTCAGCACAAAGCCCACTCACCTCCGTGGCCTTCCACCCCCCACGATCACCACCTCAGCCGTGTGGCTCAGGGAGGCCTCCTCGGGCATTAGAGGCAGAGGTCCAGTGAGCACATCACAGCCCCTTGCCAGCCAGAGCCCCCTCCCCCGAAAAGCACAAGGGAGGGAGGTTGGGTGTGGCTGAGCAGACAGGCAGGAGGCCCTCACAGGAAAGTGGTAAGGGGGTGGTGGGGTGGGGTGGCAGCCCATACCAACTTTGTTGTGGATGGAATGCTGCCCTGGCTCACTGATGGGGAACCCCCTGAAGACAGACTGCTGTCCCCACAGTGGTGTCACGGCCTGACCCCTCCTGGCAATGGGAGAGACTCACCCTGGGGCTCTTCTTACCCTGGAGGAGGAACTTCCTGCCTTCTGAAGCGCTCAGGAGCCTAGGGTACATCTTTACACTGCATAAGGCGTACCCCATTAGCAAGATCTCTGCAGCATCCTCACTTTCCAGAAAGGGAAACTGAGTTCCGAGGGTGCTGAGAGAGGCCAAATGGCCACAGCTCTGGCACCCCCAATTTGGCATGTCCTCTGCACCTGGCAAGAAGTAATCCAGCGCCTAGGGGCTGCTGGGGGAACTTTGATAGGGGAGTTACAAAGAGGAAAAGGCAGTTTTGAGCTACAAAAGTACAGGACTCAGACCTGGACTGACCAAAAGCCACTTAATGGCCTCCAATTTAAAAGTCTGCCTAGTAACACAGGTTGCCCTCAAAGGGTTTCCATCAAACTCTGCCCCTTCTGCTGTTCAAACCTACCCACTGAGGTGAAGGAAAACATTCCCAGTTTAAAGGGGGAAAACCTTTAAATGTACAAGAACTGCTACCGTATATGCAGCTGACGGGTTAATTTTTAACATCCTTTCAAATCCTGCAATTGTGCCCCACAATTTCAGGGATGGGGATGTATGGCTGGGAAAAGGCAAGGAGGGGGAGTGAGTGTTACAAACCTGAACTGCTCTGATACTTAATGGGTGGGATTAAAAGCAACCCTTCGAGCAAGAGGAAAAAATAAATGAATCTCTGTGTAATCTGAGTCACCCTGGGGAGCGGCAGGACAACCACTAATAAAGCGCCCCATTCCCCAGTGCTGTGTCCGATTCCGTGGAGGAATAACTATCTGTTAGCCATGCGCCACAGTCTTAAGAGGCAGGCGATGGTCTTTATATTATTAACAGTAATGGGAACATACTACTAGGAATAATCATATGAGTCTGCATCTTATGACAACCTGAACTTTCATGTCACTGTATGAGCTGCTGGGCATCAAAGCCAACAAATTCGTGGAAATGCTCAGGAAAGGAAGGAGGGGGCAAGAGAAGAAAGCCCAGCCTTCTGCCCACCAACCACGGTCCATTAGATATTTCTAAATAAATAACGGGAAAGCTCCATTTGCAAAATATTCCACAGCACTAAGTGAGCAGAATCAACCCCCTTCAAAAAAAAATTCCCTGAAAATAATTTCAGACCTCCATCTCACCGATTCATCATCCCACCTGGGTCCAAATTAAATGAAATGCTATCACACTGCTGTGTTTTAAAACAATGTCCAAGAAGGTAGGAAAGGTTACCCACAGCAAGCAATGACTGCCGTGCTCACCATAGCAACGCGCCGATTTATAATATGGTCTACCTGCATCAAAGGCTCGCACAAGACACTCAAGGCAAGCCTAGCACTTCATCCCAGCCCGAAGATGGAGCCGAAAACTCTCCTGAGCATGTCAATGAAACACTTCCAATTATATTACATACCACAATTATTCGCATCGACTATCCACTTTTTTTTTCTTTCTGCTCAAGTAAGAGCACAGGGAGAAATGAAGTAAGACCACTTCTAGGACACAGACACCCAGCATGCAACTTTCCAAAGTGTTTCGGCTATTTTTTTTAATGGTTCATCCCCGAGGAAGTGGCAGGAGGGAGGGGGTTGCAAAGGAGAACAGAACCTTACTTAAGGCTGCTGAGTCCTCAGCATGTTGGGTGCACGCAACCTGGTGAGATGTCCACTGGTTCCCCAGCAAGGCCTCCACCATGCATGCCAAACAGAGAAATCCCAGAGGAGCCCAGGCCCAGCTCTCACATTGGACCGTGAAGGGAAGAAGTGACACAGGTACTCACATCCAATTACTCACTTTCAAAAGGATCCTAAATTCACCTCCAATGTCCACATTAGAATTATGAAAGAGAAGCACAACTACAGTCACAACAGCAGCCTCCCCATCCCTTGTATCAGGTAAGCCCTACATTCAAACCCCAGTGCAGCCACAAGTCCCCTAACTTTCTTTGGTTTTCTCAACTTGGATGAAGTTGTTATAAGCATTAAGTTTACAAATATATAGAATGTTCCAGAAACTGGCATTTCGTAAGAGCTCAGCAAACACCACCTTTTTTGTGTTTCTACTAATACTAAGGTTCTTTCCGGAATAATGATGTCTGAATTAAAAAAAGCCTATGTTCCTACACACAAAAGAACCACAGAATACCTCAAAAATGTAAGCATCCTCCTTTCTTAACACACACTCTATGGAATAAAGCCAGCCCCATTTCACAGCTAGAAAAACTGAGGCTAGATACCTTTGCACCAGTGAGAATGCTAAGGCTCAAACCCGGTGGACCAGGAGGAAGTTAAAATTTAATAGCAGGGTGAGTGACCTATAGGAACCATTAATGGAGAGGCAGCGTGACAAGTGACCCTCATCATTCAGTCAAATCAAAGAAAGACAAAAGCATTCCTTGGGCCAAGGTGAGTAGCACGTAAGACAGAGGGATTCACAACTCTGGACACATTCCTCTGCTAAGTGTTTTCTTTCCCAATACCCGGTACATTCCTACAGGGCAGGGGCTCTATCTTTTATCTAGGCATCCCCACAGCCATGGACATACAGCACACACTAAGTATTTGTTTCTGTTGAATGCATTTGGAGGAAGAAAAAAAAGGTTCAGTTTCCTGCTATCTCCCCTAAAGTGGCTTTTTCATTAAAAACAGCAAAAGATACAGTGTTGTTTCATTTCATTATTGCAACAATCCTTTGAAGGACATATTTTCATAAAACCTATTTTACAGACAGGAAAACTGAGGTTTTACTCAAGGTCATAACAAAAATCACAAAGCAGCAAAGCCAGGAGTCAAACAAAGGTGGGACTGTCAGTCTCTAAAGTCAAGCTATTTATCATTTCCTTATTCCTCCTCTTTCTCTCACTATATCACAGTTCTTGAGTAGATGTTCAATAAGTATTTTCTAAACAGAAACACAAAAGAAATGAGCAACTCAGGTTATAGCCTCCAGTGCTCACAAAACCCTAAACCACAGCGAGAAAGCTTCACCTTCACCTTTGCAAACTATGTGAGCAATTCCTCCCTGAAGACATTTGGGAAAAAAGAATGCAATGCATGTCTTCACCCACGAGTCTCTGAGAGACAAAGCCCAAGAGCAAAACCAGTGACAGGAAACTCGCTGGATCTGTTCAGGTCCAGGTATTAAACTTATGCTGACCTAGAAAATTTCCAAACCAGGAATCCAGCATCACCCAAAACACGGAAAGAGGCCATGTTGCACCCACCTAGGTGGAGTTCTCGAACATGACAGCTTCTCAAAATCTTCCAGGGAGGACAGCAGGCCGAAAAGAAAGGGAGGTACGGGAAAACGCTCTAATGCATCCTCTCAATCACAGCCCGAGCATTTCTCCACCGGTGAAACACCAAGTGCAACAACAACAGTGACTTCTAAGTGTGCAGGCCGATTATAGCTTTGCTTTCAAAAGAGCTTTGATTGATCTTTTTTGATAGACCTGAAATAAATTAAACTAGATTGACTCACTTGAGAATGGACTCTAATCCCTTAGTCAGATCAGGGAGAACTCAAACCAAACCAGCTGTTAATTTAGGCTTTATAAGATAAAGCATGAGAAATCCAAGTTGATGTACCCCAGAGCAAAGCTTGTATCACCTCTGTAAGCAATCAACTTACTGCTTCTTTCAGTGCTTGGGTAAGTGGGTACCCAAGCCTACCCTCTTCACCGAGAAACTAGCTCAAAGAAAGGAAGAAAGGCAAGGGAGGAAGAGAGAACCCTAGAAACACTGGCTGACTCACTGCCCACAGGGAAAGCTCAGAACCAGCCCAAGACATTTTCGCTTTGCTTCCTGCAAGTCATGGTCTCCTGCTCCATCATCTACGATGGCTTGACCAGAGCCCAACCACCAAATGAGAGGAAGCAGCTGCTGCTCATCTTATTTCTTTACAAGGTGTGGGTGGGAGTGGGGGAGAGGCAGAATTACCCAGAAAATATCCCCTGCTACTTTTTTATTCCCTCATCTTTGAACATCACACTGTCCCCATTCCCTTTATCTTTGCTTCTGGGTCCCTTTGATTTGAATATAGGAATCCCAAGGCTTTCAAGTGGCAGCTGCGCATGGCACTAATAGAGTTAACAAGTGTGTGCATGCACAGGCGCACACACACACACACACACACTCACTCACAACTACTGGCTTCTTCCTAGCTAAATTCTGCTCACTAACAGGCAGGCCTCCCAACTTTCTACCAGCATTTTCTGGAAAGAGATTCCTGTCTCCAAGTAAAGGTGGGCTTTCTTTCACCTCTTGGGGACCCCACCCACAGCCTCTACCCCACAGGCTCTAACATGGTGCCTTGTCCCTCTGAAAAAAGCAAGGCTGCCAGCCTCCTGCTCCCAAACAATGATATTTCATAGAACATTCTGTTTACTGAACATAAGGGGATCAAGAATTGAAATCCAATTTAAGGAATTATGATGCCTTCAGACTGTTTTTCCTCAACGATGAAAAAAGACAGGCATGTTGTTTCTGGAATTAGGCCAGAAGAAACTGATCCTTGTAGTAATACAAGAAAAAAACGAAAGAAAGAAATCAGTGTATGTGTTTATATTATGTGTTGGGAGGAGGGGATTGCTAAAATAAAAGTTAAAACCTGAGGAGCAAATGACTGTTTCATTCTAATGGAAGGATCCTGAAGTTTATTTCAAAGTCCTCTTTGGCTCTCTATCTGACAAGTAGCGTATGGTTCATTGCTTATTGCTTCTGAGAAGCAATAAGCGATTCCAAAGACATGAGGAAAATCCACCACAAAGTCCATCCACTTGCCTTCAAAGGCAGCAAAATGGACCGTCGGTCCCGAACATGCAGAACATGCTAGAATTACAGCTATCATTGTTGTGTTATCCCATTTAGCCCTGAGATTGGGTTTATCCCCATTTTACAGAAAACAGACTCAAGGAGGTAAAGTAGCCAGCCAAGCTCCCACATGCCTGCAATAAGTGGGTGTGACTTGACACCCAACATGTTTCTGGGATCAGTGCCAGAGTTCTTACCCATCAACCTAGAAAGCCCCCTCTTAGATAAGGTGACCAGACGTCCCGCTTTTGGCGGGACAGTCCCGATTTTTAACTATTTGTCCCGCGTCTCGCGGCGTTTTAAAAAAGTCTCGAATTTTGGAAAGAATGCACGACAAGCTAGGGAACGGCGGGAGAGAGACCACATTTTTAATCAAGAACCACCCCCCCACCCCCCCACCCCGGTCAATGGTGTCCCGCTTTACCAATGTTAAAATCTGGTCACCTTACTCTTAGAGCAAAAACTTTTAAATCTAGATAAAACAGCACTTACATGGCTCCTAAGTGGCCTCACCACTGCAAACATTCGGTGGAGGCATTTCAGACGAGCACACTCAGTTCCAGCACATAAAGCAAACTTAGGCGCGTTCTGAGGTCCCGGCTCGTAACTAATTATTAAGCTTCATCCTTTCCCTCAATTAATTCTTCCCCACAGCCATAGTCTCCTAAAGAAAAGGTCTCATCTCACCAAGAGCTGCCTGGGGAAATAGTTTTGTTAGTGGTGTTAAATTTTTAAGGGGGGGCGGGGAGGAGCTAGAACAGGGAAGAAACATTAGTGAAGAAAATGAAGACGTTTCTCCTAAGTATGGAATAAATCATCACTTAGGAGAACTAACCAATTTAAAAAGCACAGCACTGCTTTTGCTATAAGCTACCATCCACCAGGATGCCCGAGACAAACTGCAGTAGGAAAGTGGAGAAAATGGAGAACCTTCCACGGCCTAAGGCCACTGAGCAGCTAGAGTTCTGGCCAATGCCAACAAAAATACCATGGCTTTCTGATTAACAAAGCCTGCTGAAATACAAGTCCTTTTTTTTATGAGGGGGTGGGGGAGTGGGAGGGTATAATCACACTAATCTATTGTTTTACACCTTCCAAAGCCAAAGAGAGAGGAGTGGGGATTTAAAAGTCTATTGATGAAGGCTGCTTTCTGACTCCTCATATTTCACTCCATCTCTTTTCATTTTGGCCTCTGAGAAGCTAAAGAGAGATAGCAATAGAAAGACACAAACCTCCAAGCACTGTATTTTAGTCTAGCCTTCCACACATGAGGGAGGTTTGAACTGTACCTTCTAGAACCAGGAGGTGTTAAAAGAAACAAAGTCTGCTGTGAAGTCAACCGGGTGAATCAATGTCATTTCGTAACCACCACTGAGAATATGAGAATAAATCACTGTGGACAAGCTCCTCACTGCATCGCTGTTTTCCAAGCTGAAGTGTGAACTGGCCTGAGTTGGCCGTCCACTAACTGATTTCTTGCCCAGGAGAGTGCCACAGGAAGTCCCAGCGAGCTGGCCTGGTTTACGGGCACAGGCTCAACCGCAGAGATGTGGCCCTTCCTCCGGGGGCCCCAGAGCAGTGAGCTTCCAATCACAGGTTCCAAAGGTCTCATGTCCCTAGTAACCCACTAGAGTCACTTGTCTTTGTGGCAAATTGGAGGAGGAGGGGGCTGTTACACGCTTATTACAAATCCAGACAAACAACAGCCAGACCACAGCGGCCAACAAAACTCCCTCATAAAGAAAGAAACATTATTAGGTTCGAAAACCCGGAGCCAGCCCCCTGCCTTTCAAGAACCAAAAAGGGTGCCTGTAAATCTATTTTTTTAAATGAAGTTCTAAGCAATAGAAATTTGACCAAAGGAGAGAGCAGACATTACAACTAAACGGCCACAAATTCCTGTCTTGCTGTCACTAATTTCATGCCCATCAGAAGCTGAGTAATTCTAAGTCCACTCTCCCCAATGGGTTTTTTGTCTGCCCTCCCAGGGGAGATAAATTATGTCACAACACAGGTTCTTACACTCTAACGCTCTTCAAAAGGTATCCTGGCCTCCTGAATACTCAAAACCAGATTATTTAGGGGGGAGGAGTAGGGGAATGGGAAAGCAAGCACAGAAAGATGTGCAACACAATATTTCACCAACTTGTCACTTGGCAAGAGAGTAGTTAACAGTGTTGTCAGGGTGACCAACTGTCCCGGTCTGACGGTAATAGTAATAATAATAACACCACTAAACCTTTCATATGTCCTAGGCACCAAGCTAAACTCCTCACCCAAAATCTCACAATAACCCACAGAATAGACAAGTCCTATTATTAAACCCCTATTTCTCAGATGAGAAGGAGGCACAGAACAATTAAGTATTTTGCCCAATTGAAAGTTTTCAGCTTTGGGGAAGCCGGGATGGCTCAGTGGGTTGAGCGCTCACTTTGCAGCGCCGGGGACTGAGGATCGAATCCCAGCCCTGGCCCGTGCGGAACCATATGCTGAACTGGGGAGTTCCCCCAGTTCAGGTCTCTCTCTGTCTCTGTATCTATCTCTCTCTCTCTCTCTCTCTCTCTCTCTCTCTCTCTCTCTCTCTCTCTCTCTCTCTCTCTCTCTGTCAAAAACAATAAAAAATAAAAATAAAAAAACAATAGGCATAAAAATAAAACAGGTGAACAAAGAAAGTTTTCAGCTTTATGTAAAAGAAAAAGACAAGTGGAGGAATTCAAAAGCTGGGATAAAGTTCATACTTTATAGGGAAATTGTGACCTGGAAACTAGTTAATGAGGAAAAAATATTTCCTGCCAGAGGAGAGGCGAGGAAAGCAAGAGAATCAGGAAACACAGAACAGAAAGATCAAGCACAAGTTGGTCGAAATGTTTCCAAAACAGTCCTGAGAGGTATTACATAAGCAAGACAGAGAGAAGAGAAAGCCCAGGTGGGAAACCGTGGGACAGCCGAGGACCCAGGTCAGGACAGTGTCTCTGCAGCAACTTGCCAGGGAGCTCGGGCCTCTCGGGAGACACCGTCAATCTCAACATTCCCCAGGAATGCTGCCCTTATGTCCAGGAACCAGCAGCCCTGGTCACTCTGGCTCCCAAGCTGCCAAATCCATGAGCTGTGATGGCAAATGGAAACCACAAACCATGAACAGAACCAAAAGTCAGATCGAAAGATAAAAATCCACTCTCCTGAAAACAGAAACGATAGCAGAACCACTGAGACCGAAATCAAAACCCTATCTGCTTTGCATGTGGTATGTGGTTTCGTGTGTGTACTTTCTACGAGTCAGATCATCGGTTCCTGTCACATGTCACTCATCACCGTCAGGCTCCCTTCGCTTCGAGGCAGACCCAGGGGCCTGGAGAGGATCTTCCTCACCAAAAAATGCCACTAAGACAAAGGAAGGAAACACCGAACAACTCTCAACTTATTCCTCTTCAATAAGCAGTTGGGGAGAGCCAGGGGTACGCAACCCAATCTATAAAAACAGCTATCTAGATACTTTCCCTAAACTATTCCAACATGGCCAAATCACATCAGGAGTAAGCACTTTTGTGGGGGAATGTATATTCAGATTTTTCTTCTGATAACCTGGCAAATTTAAGCCCCCTGAAAAGCCATTCAAATAAAACACAGGGGGGGTTGTATTGTTGTTGTGTTTTGTTTGTTTATTTGTTTTTGCTTTTGGGGGGGAGGACAGTCCTCTTCCAAGACCTACACCACATTATTCAGCCTCTTCCTTGCTCGAGAATTCAGGCCTGAGTGCCAATTCTTCATACACAAATGGCTTCACAAATCAAGTCTACTGTGGGGAGACATTTGTCATCTGCTTTCACTCACCATTATGAAAAGGTGACATCAGTGACAAGTTTAAAACACACACACAAAACAAAATAGAGTGCATAAAGCATACTGGCGGTTTGGTAAACATGTCTTTCAGCTTAGGACATTTGCAAAACTTCCTTTAAGTTCTCTTTCAAAAAAAAGATGTTTTCATCCATTGGGTCAGTAAGTTTTTATGTGGTTTTTTTTGTTGTTGTTGTTTTATCTGTTTGTTTTTTAAATTAACAGTGAAGCTCTTGGCTTCTTCAGCAATGATTAAGAAATAAAAGCTATTCGAAGCCATAATAAAAACTAAGCAACTAAAGACCACAAGGAGGGAAGGAGGAGGTTTGGTTCTGATTTTAAAAATCAGAATCAAGTTCAGTACTCTGTGACTTCAGCAACACTCCTGAATTGAGTCTTATAGATGTCATGTCAGTAAAGAGCTTATCTAAAACTTGATACTACTTAGGGAAGCCAATTTTTTTAACTCCAAAGAAAATAATTTATTTTAAGCTCAAGAGTTATCATCTCACTATTTCATTTGTGTCGTATTTGAAGTATTCCTAAGTCTTTTGCTATATATGTATACCTTAGGATCTAATCAAAAGGATGAAATTTCCTCTTTGCACACATTACTACAAGCAGCAAGTTAAGAAAGCACCCCTGAGGGCCCTGAAAAATCATACCCCTAACACACCCAGGTCATTTCTACCCACAAAGTGGGTACTTTCTTCTAAGAGTCTGTTCTCCAGAAATTCGCTTCTTCACTGCCTGCCCAACTCACTGTCTATGCTCCACTCTTAACAACTGCTTTCCAGCCAAACCAGACAGAACCCTCATAAAACTCAGATGCAAGATACGTGCTTTCCTTCAGTGCAAAGACCTTCAGGTTCAAAAGCACATCTGAATGTTTCCTCCAAGTTCATTTAATTACATTACTTAACTTGTTCTGAATTGATCTGGAGGTCTACCATCGGGCAAGGTCAAATTGAGGGCTAAGTGTGCTGGTGGATTTTGCTAGAGACGGTAGTTTCAATGATCTCAAAAGTGCTTTTTTACCTAGATTCGACTGGTAAACTAGACTGGAATACTCAGACCCTCAGAATTCAGTGTTGAACTGTTATTGTAAAGTCTAAACTTTTCATTGTTATTTCCTTATGGGTTCTTCAACTGAGCTGAAACTCGGAGAAAGCCAGAAAATCAACTCCCAACAAAGTTGCCTCTGGGTAAGAACGATTTTCCTGGAATGGACACTACAGGTACACCATGACCTCATACAGTGAACTGTGTATCCCAATTACAGAAAAAAGTCTTGCGGCTCTAACCTTCACTTACACCCAGCGCTCCCAACAGATTCATGGGCGGGGGGGAGATGAGTGCACTGCCGTGGATTTCTTGGTGGTCCATGGTCAAGCTCTTTCTGCCCCTGAGTCCTTTCAGCCGGCAAAATATCCAAGTCCCGTCTACTCCATAAAAGAATGGAAACTTCCATACCAAAAGGGAAAACCAGACAGTAACTACTCATTGGAGCACTTTTAGCAACTCCACCTCAAATAAAAGGAAGCTGGAGCCTTCCGACAACGTCCTTGGCAAACCCAACACTCTAGAGGCAGGAGTAACAAGTAAAATCATAACTTTTTACGCAGAATCACAAAATTCCTGGTGATGCAAACGACTGGGGGAAACTGGGACATAAGATACTTCAAGATCTTCATGACTTTGAGGTATGGGAAACACCAGGATTAAGCCCTGAAACTAAACTCAATGTTTTCATTCACCTAATTAGTAGTATATATTGACCACCTACTATATCCAAAGCTGGGTCACCACTCTATAGCTACTAAAAAAAAACCCAGAAGTTTTATTAAATAGATAAGACTTTCCAAATTTCCAAGTATACCTAATATAATATTTCAGAATAACAATCCCCTCTCAACATCTTTCCATTAGAGAATCAAAGGCCCCCAGATTATTTAATTGTCCCTTTTCTCTCTCTCTCTCTCTCTTTTAAATCATCATTAAGCAAAAATGAAGTACATTTGCTAGGTTTCCTGTTACAAGGCTTGGACAAACCCATAAAGGTATCGGGCTGGGAACTCAGAAGAGAAACCTCAAATTTCCTCTATATTTTGGACTGTCACTAGCACTTAGGAAAAACACCTCCTCTCATTTCTGCTTCACGTGTTTTCCTTATTGGTTCATTTACACAGCGCTGCTCTCCCTACAGCAGTCAGTACATTGTTTTGTCATTTCTGCCTTCCCCTGCCATTAGTGTCGGCTGCTGCAAGGGCTGCACCCCAGCGGGCTCCCCGGAGTGGCTGGCGGCACTGGCGCATCCTTCCCCCATGCGGTCCCCCCTTTGACTAATGTCCACCAACACCCATACATCATTTCCAAATTGGTCCAAATGAATTAAACACAGCTCTGCTTAACATTACGAGATTTAAATGGATTTTCTCTCTACAGGTCTGCCCCATAATTGGGTTTATCCATCTTGTTGAAGTACAGTTTACACTTGCTAACATCACGCCAATTCAAGCTACATTTTCTGCTCCAGTGGCAGGAGCAAGGCAGATTTGTCATCGGATCATAACAGGTAATTCAAACAACAATTAGTTTGATGACGGCCCGTATGTCAATGTCGGCTCCCAGCAGCCCGGCTCACACTCGATGCTCTCTGTTCCTCAAGATGAATTGTCTTCACAATTCTTCAATTTCAATCATCGACAATGCTTGCTGAATCAACTTAAAAACTATTGACACAAGACTATCTTCCCCACTGAGCAGCCTCACCAAAGCCCTGGTGAAATGAATCCTCGAGCGACCCAGGATAGGCTACCACCACACACACATCCATTTTCAAGCACTGGACAATTTCCGATTTTCAACCAAAGCTATTTACTCTGGTGCCTAATATCCACCTCAACATTCAGGGGGTGCAAGGTTTGGGAATAGAAAGAAATGGATTTACTCATGCGGGCTCATCTGCCCACAAATAGGAAAACACTAGTTTAATTTTTTTGAGGTCCCTGTAGGAATTAATGACAACTGTCAAAGTCTGAGACAATGTTATATATAATCCAATGGGTAATACTACTTGTCACTTAAAAAAAAAAAAAAGCTAATATTGCTTTTATAAACAACTAACCTCTAAGCTTTTTTTTTAATATTATAAGACAATATTAACCACTCTGACCATAGTTAGCCATTGTTTGAGCAATGCCACAGTCAGTAAAACAGGGTGCAAATTCATGCACTGAAGGAGAGCCAGCATTAAAAAATGAGATACCTAGGAAAGAACAGCAGGTTAGCAAAGGGATTGAAGGTCTATCTCAAATTATTTGGTTGAATACCAAAAAAAAAAAAAAATTATTGGCCCCTCATGTTATGAAAGGTGCTGTTAATGAGAAAATGCAAAAAGCTACCCCTAATACTCACCCCACCCTAATCCCACTTACATGTTCTGTTCCCTTTCTGCCCACAGTATGTACTATTTAAACATATTCAAAATGCCTGTTGTACACCTACTGTGTCCCAGGCATTTCTACACAGTGCTCTATGATCATGAGTAAGACACAATCTCAGAAGAGCTTATATGATAGTCAAATGTCACAAGGACTAAGGCAGAATATTTTAAGTGACATAAGAGAAATGCAAACAGCAACCAACAGGAGTCATAAATCTTTGTTACACCAGCAAAGATTGTCCAGGTTATCAAATTTATCATGTGTGATGTTCCTGACAGGAAATTTAAAATACACGATGCATGTGCGGGTCAGGCACATTCTAAATCTGCAGATACGTGCTTCACACAGGCCTCGGCGGTGAAACCAGAAGCTGGTCCTTAGCAAGCGCTCTCACTGCCCACCTCACGACATACCATCACATCCCACCTCCCTACAACCTTCTGGAAACAGGGACTACTACCCTTATCCCCATTTTACAAGATTAGGAAGCTGAGGCTTGGCAGAACCAGGACCCAAACCCAGGATTTCTGACTCCAGAAGCCAGAGCTGAACCACCCACTTCCTCTCATACCTGTCTCTTTAAAATACTACTACAGCCTCAATGGCAGGGCACACCCCTTACTGAAATGGTTGTACTAAGCCAGTGGTTCTCCACAGGGACATATGGACTCCCAGGGGACGTTTGGCAAGGTCTAGAGACATTTTTAGTTGTCACATTTTTGTTGGGCGCTAGTGGTGTGAAGAGGGTAGCGGACAGAGATGGTGCTAGAAAAACATCCTGCAACGCACAGGATGCTGCCCTGTGCAACCAAGAGTTATCCAGCCCAAACTGTCAATGTGTTGAGGTTGAGAAACTGAGCAAAGCCATCCTAGCTCATCCAGCCCCCACTACTAACCAAGGGCACAGACTCGTCAATTTCTGGTCCAGGCCTCAATCGATGGAGAATCCATGGAAACAAGTGTTTTTCCTGCTGTATTGCTACCAAACTGGGGGTTTGTGAAAATGCATCATAGAACCCACAAATGTTTGTTTGATTCTAATGTTTCTTTTTATAATGTTTAGGCAGGGTATATTTTTTCAATTTCAATGCATTATTCATTTAACTATTAAACACACGGACAACCACCCAGTGGTTTTGATGGATCCCTCATAAACAACAGTCAGTTGTCATTTCTATTTAATTGAAGAGCGTGCTGAGATTTCAAGGTAAACCGTTAAAAAAAAAAAATTGCAACCACTTATCTGTTTGACCAGGATTTGATACCATACAACCAAACTCAATGCCAGAAACAAATTAAGTGCTGAACTTTATAAGCCTGAGAGCAGCAGCCACATTATTTAGAAATTTCTGTGCTTAGCAAAATGGCCCCATGACTCTCAGTGACTTTAGGAAAAGTATTATCAAGTGCAGCTTACAGAGTGACTAAGAAAATACCACCAGCTGACTGCCACAGGTCAAACCTCTCTACCACTTGCTGTGGACCATAAGGGGGACACATGTGGCTGATATAACAGTTGTTTTCATTCTTTCCAGTTGTTCTAGTTCACGAGGACCAGACACTCTTGCATATTTACCAGCCCCTCTTACAAACTGTGCAGGCTGCGCCCCACGTGCCTTAATATGGTGGAGCATGAACAGATGCAAACATCTCAACTCATACAAACACAATTATTAGAACAGAGATGAGTTTTTAAAAGGGATACAAGTAAAAACAGCAAGACCAGATTGTTTTATTTCATCTGGCCAAAGTAATAATGCAACTGCTATTGACTTCGACGAGACGATAACATCTCCTTGAAAGACAGACATAAAGTCGTCTTGGCCTTGTTTCCACCAAGCTGGGAGACCCTGGACAAACCAACTCACCACCTTGCATTTCCATTTCCTCAACTTTCGAAAAATGAATTCTCTACTTTTGCTCAGCTCCCAAGAGTGGTCTGGGGCCCGGCAGCAGCAGCACCCCTTGGGAGTGTTAGAAATGCAGACTCTCAGGTCCCACCCTGCAACCACCAAATCCAAATCTGCATTTTAGCACACCACCGAGGTGTGCGCAGTACTAGGCTGCCAAGCCCCCACTGACCACCAATTCACGCAATGTTCTCCAACTCAAGACTCCTACCATTGAACAGACATCCGTGAGAACTCTGAACATCACCAGCCTTTTCTCCCCACAAAAAAGAGTCAAGCTAACATAAACAAGCAAATAAAATATTTCACAACAGTTAGGTTCTCAAAGGAGAACCATCAGGATAATCCAGAGTGGGAGAGGGGTGCAGAGTCCAGGATCCCCTACACCGGGGGTGGTGAACCTATGGCACGCGTGCCCAAAGTGGCACGCAGAGCAATTATTTCAGCACGCAGAATTATTGTTTTTTGTTATAAAAACATCCTATGCCTCTTATAGACATAAAAATAATCGATACCTCTATCTCACTCGATGGGTTGGCACTCGAGTCGAGCGAATATACTCTTATTTCATAAACTTTGGCACTCAATCGCCAAAAGGTTCGCCACCCCTGCCCTACACTGATGCCCCTCAACCCCGTGTGCACAGTAGTCACCTGGGAAGTTTTTTAGAAACAGGCGTACCCAGACCACCCCCAGAGACCCCAGTCCAGGTGGGCTGGGCCTGTGCGCTGGTTTTCATGCTCACCGGGGGGCTGTAATGTGCAGCCAGAATTGGGGACCATTGGCCCTAGTCCAGCGGTTCTCAAAGTGCTGTCACCAGAGAAGGCCTTTCATTACTGCCTGAAAACTTGTAAAAGATGCCAATGTCAGGATCCACCCCAGACCCCTACAGAAGCTGGAACGCTGGGGGCGAGGTCGCACATTACCCTAACACACCTCCCAGGTGCCTTCCTGGTGATGCTTGCTCAAGTGCACAAGAAACGCTGACCTAGTCCTAATGAATGAACTCTCCAAGGAGCAAAACCCCGGTTCTGTATTTTGAAGCCACTCCAGGTGACCCCTGTGCATATAGCCCGGAGCTGGCTGGTCGCCACCGTGTTAGGACACTCATGGGTCCTCGTGAGCGTGATGATGAGCAGACTGGAGTTAGTGGAAGGCTGTGTGGGGTATAGTCTCTCCCCAGTCTGACTGCTGGGGTTTGAATCCTAATCCCTGCTCTCAGACAAAATAGCTAGAGTATCTATCTGTGTCTCCGTGTCCTCATTGACAAAATGAGATAACGGTCACTGTAAAAAGTAACTACCCCTTTCGGCTTTCCTTCCATGTTACTGTAAAGAATCAAACAATCCCACATATAGCACTTCACACCAAACCCAATGCACAGGGAGAACTCAGTAAGCATAAGCTGCTAATATCATCGACTGCTGTGAGCACCTCTGACCCTGAAGACCAAGCAGGCACACTGGTGTCTACGCTCCTCTTTCAAAAACCACCACCTGTTCTTGTGCCTTGCAAAGTGGCTTTCTTCATGTGCCACCAACCAGGAAAGGCCTCCAGAGCTCCTCGGACCCTAAGGGCAGTCTAGCTTCTTTCTCACGGGGAGAAAAGTGCATCCCAATCTAATACTTGGGCCAGCCCTCAATTTTTCTTTGGCAAGTGAAAATGACAGAGCAGCCAATAAATGATCAATTGGTTGATTTCATAAGACTCTAGGGTAGTAATTCTCAAATTTTAGTGGACTGACTAAAAGTGCCACCTCTCGGACTGCACCGAAAACCTTTCAATCAGACCAAGCGGGGGGAGGTGTCAGGTGCTCACAAATCCATACTTAATACTACTAGGATTTAAGCTCAGTGAGTGAAAGGGCTTTTTGTCTGTTTTGCTCACTGATGAATTCTCCAGGCACACAGTAGATGCACAATAAACACTTTTTGAATAAATGAAAGCATATTCTGAGGTATGCCTTAAATTAGACAATTGAGCTAAAACCATTGTACCAAATGAATAAACATTTTGAATGAGTTCACTGGCATCTACAGGCTTTGTCAAACCACTCTAGTAAAATGACATCCTCTCTCTCTCTCTCTCTCACACACACACACACACACACTTCATTCTTTGTGTAAAGTGGACATGAAACCTCAGACAAGTCTGGCAATGAGAATGAAGGAAAAGTGAGGAAGGGACTGTCCCAAGCACTGGATCTGCTTCTAGGAGTTCTCCCTCTTGGTCCAAATTTGCTCCTCAACCAAGATAGCAAATCCTCAGGCAAACTGAAAGGCCAGGGAACTTGAGAGGATGGGGCTTAGAACAAAGCAATTACCATGAGAAACATAAACTCGGGGAAAACCAGGAGCCCTCACAAACACCTTGGTCATGTCCATCTTCCTAATCTATGGATATTTTTATCACAAATACTAAGGGTCTACTTGGGCAAAGAGATGAACTCCAGACCACAGCACATCAAGAATCTTAATTTTAAGACACAGACAAGACTAAACATCAAGTTCACATCCAGCAATGAGGCGCCCATATAGGGCAAGGATGCTCTCCAGTGTCTATCCTCTCCTTGGCTCCAGAAAGCACCCGGACCCTGGAGGAGGGTCCTCGGGTCTCACTGAATCATGGCAGGTGAGTTCTGAGTAGCTGAAGGGGCAGGCTTTGATCAGCTCAGATGGGAACTTGTAAGCCTCTGGGACAACAGGCAAAGCACCGCCCACTGCGAAGTCTCCAGCACTCAGCTGTGTAAACAAATAAAATGGTCCATTACTTCTGGATCCTCTCCTAGTTGTCTTTGCGCGCACACACAAGCATGTATGTGCACTCACACACACACACACACACACACCACTTCGCATCTTCAAAGAAAAACAACCAAGAAAGGTCTACTTAGTTTGTTTTTGTTGCATGTAGAGGGATTTTTTTCCCTAACTCACATTTGACTTGGTGTTAAAAACATCAACCTTTGGCCAAAATACTCTTAAAACAAAGGCTTAATTGGTTCTGAAGTAGCCCTTCTGAAAACCAAAGAAAACATCTTTGGTAGGTTTTGACCTTGATTACAACACTGCTCTTGGGGTTGGAATAATGATGAGTGGAAGTGTTGAAAGGGTTCTCCTCCGGGAGGCAACAGAGATGTCCACACATTTATGCACCATCACCGGCAGGACCACCCTGGGAGTCATCGGACATGTGGGTCCCCCTCTACATTCAGCCTGCAGAACCTCTCGCAGGTGAACGGAAAGTGGAGAGGTCCCAGGCCCCAGCTGCGTGAAGGAGCCAGCACTGAGCCCAGGCAGAGGGGCCTCGGATCACTCCTAGATCATCTGATCTTGCGCTCACAGAGCTCACATACCTGACCGCCACTATGCGAGTACATTGCCATGACAACACTTGAAACCGAGTGTTTATGTCTCCCTTAAACAGTCAATGCAAAGCTAAGCACACACATTACACTATGCCTCTCCAAGTCCACTCCTGTGTATGAACAGATGTGGGGGAGAATGTTACCAGGGCCTACTCATAACAGCAGAAAATTACTAGTGATCCAAACATCAAACAACACAGAAAATAACACACACATCGTGGCATATGCAGAACACTACGCAGCCGTAAAGAAGAACAAACTATGGTAACACATAGTAACAGGGATGAAACAAACACGATGCTGAGTGGGGCGGGATGTGAGGCAGCATTCTGTGCACAATTCTATTACTAAAAAGCTAGGAAATGGACCAAATTAATCCAATAGTGATAGATTAAAAACTAATCCATGGCAAGAACTTTTGTTAGAGGTGGGGGAAGCCAGATAACTAGAAAGAGACGGAAATGAGATAGACTTCTGGGGAGCTGGTAATATTCATCATCAGGGGCCAGCAAACTACAGGGCCAAAATCCAGTCTGTTTTTATAAGTAAAATTTTATTGGGACATAGCCACACCTATTCCTTTAGGTACTATTTTTGGCTGCTTTCACATCACAATGACACAGTTGAGTAGTTGTCACAAGATTGTACAGCATACCAAGCCTAAAATATTTACTATCTAGCCCTTTAAAGAAAAAGTATTCCAAACCCCATTCTATACTATAATGATTTGGCTCATGTTTTCATGGATTTGTCATATGAAAAAGTTCATCCATCTCTCCACTACAGATCTAAGTACTATGCTATATTTATACTACACTTCAGTAATACTTTGTAAGGTCAATAAATAGCTAAGAAAAAGGCCTTTTACTTTTTATTCGATTTATATCGTATTAACCATTTACTTTTAACCATTTAGAGAGAATATGGTCTTTTGTGTTTTGTCTTTCCAAAACTGAGGGGAGTTAGGAGATTAGCAAGAGTGTGTGTGGAGGGGGAGAATCCCAACACAGCAATTGTGTCCAAACCTTTTACAAGAGCATGACCCATCTACAGAATCACTCAGAGGCCATTCATATAAATGGTGAACTTGGCCAAGCCCTGAGATTACAGGAGGGATGGGAAGGAAAAGAGGGTTATGAATCTCATGTGATCCACGGTGTCATACTTCCCGAGGTTATTTTAGGATATAGCTTAGGACAGCAACAAGCTCCGCTCATATTGGAATACAGTATTTACTAAGGTTACACCGTTTGAAAACTCTGCCTGAACAATCACGTATGTAAGCCTGGAAGTGGAGAACAGGATGGAGGGAAGGCAGCGGGGTTCTACTCCACCCCGAAGCAGGGGCCCCTGCTCCTCGAACCCCCCACATCGAGGCGGAGCTGCCGTGTGCCTTGGGAACCATTTTTTCGGCGTCTGAGCTTTGCTCTTTTTTCCTTGCTCCTTTTGTTTTGGTTTTGGCCATTTATCCTTTGATGATCAAACTAGAGTTACAGGTAGGTGCCATGTGGCTGGCCTGTCCCTCTCTAGCTGAGAGCGGGGCAGACCGAGTGCTGAAAGCATGCCGGTGCTGGGTCTCTCTCTCATAAAATGTCTCTCTGTTTGCCCACATGGGCATCAAGCCTCAGCAAATAGAAGCCGGAGAACAATACTACCTGTTCATAGAGGAATAGTACCGTAATGGTTTCAGTCCTCCAAACAATGAGCTCTGTAATTTACTCCGCCTTCCTCCTGAGAAAGAGCTTCACATGGCTTCTACCGTGCCAGGTGTTTGGAGAAAAGACGAACTGCTCGGCCGAACAAGGGACGTTTCAGCAACGGGTGTAAAGACACAGACGCGGGGCTGCTCTCGGCTGGTGTCCCAGTGACATGGCCCCAGCCAGCCTTTCCACACCAAGATAGGGATCACTACGCTATTCAGTCTCAACAATTCCCACACCCTGGGCAACGGGATTTTCCAGCACTCCTCCCAGACGTAGTAGGCCTCTCTGTTCATCCAGCCGTTCATCCGGAGGTAGGGTTTGGGCCTGGTCTCTAAACAAGCTCTGAGTCTAAACCATTTCTGGGAGCAAGACTCATTGTACCATGAATGAAAAGGGACAAGGGTCCAATCAGGAAGGACCAGCAAGGTCAACTGCAGAACCTAGACTGGGGATGGCGAACCTATGGCATGCGTGCCCAAAGTGGCACACGGAGCGATTATTTCAGCACACGGAATTGTTTTTTGTTATAAAAACATCCTATGCCCTCTTGTAGACATAAAAATAACTGATACCTCTATCTCACTCGATGGGTTGGCATGCGAGTCGAGCGAGTATACTCTTATTTCATAAACTCTGGCACTCAATCGCCAAAAGGTTTGCCACCCCTGACCTAAACTGAAGGGGCCAGTCCATCTGGGGGGACCAGTCTATCTGGGTGGGGACCAGTCTATCTGGGGGAACCAGTCCATCTGGGGGGACACCAATCTATCTGAGGAGACTAATACATGTGGAGGGACCAGTCTATCTGGGGCTACCAGACTACCTTGGGGGGACCAGTCTACCTGGGGAGACCAGTCTATTTGGGGGGACCAGTCTATGTGGGGCTGGAGGAGTAAAATCAAAGTCACATTTTCCTCTCAAATACACAGATGAGCCATCACCCCCGCAGAAGTAATCGAAATTTTAAAAAATAATTTACCATCGCCTTGAAACAAATACAAAAATATCAGGGATCCACCAAATAAAAATGTCTGGTGGGTTGTATTTATCCCCGGTGCAATGATGCACAAGTCACCTGGGGCAAAGGGCTGTCTGAAAATCTTATCCAGGAAGACACGGGTTGGAAACAACAGAACTATGAAGATGCAAGCATACACAGGTTATCTGCGAGGGTAACTCCAAGGAAGGGAGCAATGCAACCATTTAACCAACAGGTATCAGCTTCCAAGGAGAGGAGCCATAGGGCCAAACTAACACCCAACGTCTCCCTTCAAAGGGTTACACTGAAAGACTCAAGAAGTTTCAGGGCCGTCAGTGATCCCATGGGTCTATCCATCCTAGCACAGCCAGGCAAGGCCCAGCAGACAGACGAAACTCGCGTTAGTCTGCTCTTCCTCCACCACTGCTCTCCGCTGGCGTCAGTTCAGCTCTGAGTCTATATTAGTCCATGATTTGTTTAGCCTTTGGATTGAAGAGAATGGAAGTACTACGTGAGCAGGAAACAGGACACTCATCAGAAGCCGGGATCTGTCGCCTTTCCCTTCCAGCACTTTTAGTGTCATATATCAAGAGGCCCCAGAGAAATCAACATTTCAGGACAATCAGGTCAAAAGTGATATTCTTAGCACCACTTAACATGATTTTGATCCATCGGAAACAACCCTCTGGCTGTCACATAGCCTCTTCCCCCATCCTCCCTTAATGCTCCCCCTTCATTTTCTGTCATCTCATTGTACTCCCAATTTAAGACCCCTCCCTAAGTGAAAAATAGTACCCAAGGTGGGGTCTGTATGTCCATTACGCGTGAACCAGACTCTTCACAAAAACCACAGGCTTTTCTTTCCTTTCTTATCTTTTAACCATGTTAGCAGCATTTCTTCTGCTTTTCTTTCTTCTTTGCTTCCCACCTCCCCCAATGAATCAACCATCATCATCACATCATCCTCCCCACCACTATCATCCCCACCACCACCATCCCCACCCACCACCACCACCATCATCATCACCATCCCCACCACCACCATCATCATCACCACCATCACCACCATCACCACCATCATCATCATCATCATCATCATCATCATCATCATCTAGGTTGGGGGGAGGGGTGGAGAATAAAAGACACAAGAGACCTACGTATTGACAGTTCAAGCTTCAGGATCTCTTGCATTTCCTACCTGAACTGCAATCTGGTGTTCAATCGTTTTGTACGCTGAGTAATGTGTGCTCCCGGACTGAAAATGGAGCTGTAGAAAGAAACCAAATCAAAGCGTTCTGCTTATGTCACAAACTACAAGAAAACATCTTAAGCAGTTTATGAATAGCAGACGTTAAACCTTCCTAGATTGAACTGCAGCCTTGGCATTCAATCAAGATCTGTGTATTTTTATTTGTTGCTATGGATAAGATGATCATAATAATCTAAGGTAAATTAAAAAAAAAAAAAAAAGCCCTATTCAATAAGCACAAAGGGAGGGGGGAGGAGGCCAGGAGTGAGAATCAATGACATGAAAAGGAAAGAAGGATGCCCATTAAGACATAAAGGAAGCCAGTGTGCTGAGTAGGATGCTGCAGAAAAATTAACTGTGCTACAAAAAGTCATCAGAATTGCAACATTGTAGGCGAGAGGAAAAGACTGTGAGAGAAAGGATTATGAGAAGCCACAAGATTGCCACAGGTATACAAGCCCCCCACAGTTCTAATAACTGGGCTCTAGCTCTCAAACAGAGTTCTATTTTGGGGAAAACAAATGTGTCAGGCAGAATTCAGGGGCCACCCAATGCCTTATACATTCTTTCACAATGACTAAGCTATCCGGCCCAAGACAGCTCTGTAGGCTGCACTCTAGGAATCCACACTTCCCCAAAGAGGGAGCCAACCACTGCTGAAGAGCCACCAAGTTTTCTAAGCAAAGACCACCTACTCAGTGGCCCCTGGGTGACTGTCCATCCTGGCTCCCCAGGCCCTCCTCCACGGAGGCTGAAACCCTACAGATCCCCCATCAAAGAAGTGGGGATCCCCAAGTAAGAAGGAATACTAAGATTTCTCATCAAATTCTTCTTTTTCCAAAATAACACTTGTTAAAAACAAACACCATCTGCTGATTTCTTTTATGAATACAACAATCACTAAAAGATCTCAACAGTATCTGGAAATGCATTCTAACTTGCCATTTACAAATCAATGATGAAGAATTAGAAGGTTCCAAGAAACTGCTACCACTGCTCTTATAGCAATGCTCAACTGTCACTATCACTACTGCTATACTATTACTATTCCCAGAACACTTCTTTACAGCAAAGAGTAACCTAGCCTGCAAGGGAGTTTTAGACCCAATTATTTTATATCCGGCTCCCCGCCAACAACAACAACAAAAAATTATTCAGTTCACACGGTTTTGACAAAAAAAAGGGGCGGGGGGGGGCACAGGGCGGGAGAGAAATTCATACAAAAACTTTTGAAGCAGCTCAAAATAAACACAACATAGTAATCAAATGTTTCAAAATAACTCCATATCGCTCACAGTATAAAGTTGTAAGTCCAAGCTTTCATATACATCAAGTTTGGGGAACCTTTTATCTGGTCTAAATAAATAAAAACAATGCCTGTATATAAATATTGCCCCAACACATAGTAAACAAATTTAAAAGGGGGCACAATAAAGGTGGGCCTAAAAAAGTATTCCAAAAAGCAGAGTCCTAAACCACACTTCCTTCAAGCAAGCAAAAATGAACACTGAGCAACTGAAGATATGCCCCCACACAGCACGGCCCCCTGACACACACACTCAAGCAGGTCATCTGAAGTGAATTGTTGAAAAAGATGAATTTGCACCCTCTGCCCCCTGTCCTTTTTGTGAAAACTGTCAGTCAGCAAGAGGAGATTGCACTAATTACTGTGACAATTCTGCATCGTGTTAAAACAACTTTTGTGCAAGGGACAGGTTCATCTGCGAGCTTGGAATTCTTGGCCGTAGAGCAGCTCTTGTCTGAGAGAGGAGTTCTCCTGCTCAGCAGAGAAGGCAACACTAACAATGTATCCCCCTTTTCAGCCGGCTTTATTCTCCTCTTTTCCAACTGCCTGATTCAGAGCTTAATGGAAACTTGTCCAAGCTTTGCTTCCCACAGACCCTGCGGAGCCCAAGGCAATCTGTACTCAGGGTAACCACAGGAATCTTACATTGTCAATTAAAATTGAACGGACACCTGATAACTAAGTATGGGTAGTGGAAACAAAATTTCATATAATCACAGCCTTCTGAATACATGAATGCAACTGTGGCTAATCCGAATGCCATTTTCACTTGTCGGGTTCCATGCTTAATCCTGGAGTTCATCACCACCCAAACAACAACACAACCTGGAGAAAGCTGCAATTGAAGTGGTAAAGATGCAGCTCCAAGGTCCTAAAGACTCTAGTAGGACAAAGTTAATTTCACCTTCACACGCCATCCTCACACCCCCCAGCAATGTCACTTCCCTCCCTTAGGTGTCCAGCCACACAGCATAACCCCAACCAGCTCATAAAGCCCCACAAGTTCCAATCAGGTCTCTACTCCCAGCCAGGAACCACTGCGCTCAGCTTCCCCCAACCACAGCAACAAATACCGAAAGGCTGTCTTGTTCCTCCTTGGGGTTCCCAGCCCCTCTTTGCCAAATACTCTTTTCTAAAACGCACTTCAAACTGCTTTTTTCCTTCCCAGTGCAACACAAAGATGGTCATGACAGCTGAGCTTTTTAAAGACAAAGATAAAATGCAAGGACCCTGTAAAATCTTGACATTCTGAACTGGAACGCTCATGTATTTATCTCTCTGTGAAAAACTCATAAGGAAGGAGAGCACAAGAGATGGTCGGAACCCTTTTGGTTTTGGAAGGGACAGGGGTTGAGAGATCCAAGACAAGAGGGCTATCTAGCTAAGGCTTGTCCAAGGCTCATCAGAGTGTAAGAACCAGGTTCCCACAATCCTCAACTCCTGGGACAGCGCTGCTCTTGGTCACCTGCAGCACTCTATGTCACTTCCTCACCCAGCAACCATGGCTGTGACGCCCTGGACGTGCAACACGCTTTCACCATGGTGCCTCCGTCCCAGGGTGTCCTGGAGCAGTCACCAAATGAGAACTCCACAAGGTGCTATCCACCCCATTCTGCTCTGTGAAACTCCCAACGAAACCATCCTTCCCTTCCTGTGTGCTTGTTTAGAGGAGCCAAGCCCACCCACCCATTCTAACGCCCTCAGGCGACCCAGCCCACATCCATCCAGAGGGAGAAAAGGAGCTCAGCACAGGCGCACACGACATGTTAGGGTTGACCACTTCCCTTATTATTAGAGTATTTTGATTTCTCTTGTCTTATTTCTAATCACTGCTACTGACCCCAAATAATGTTGCAGGCACGAGACGTCAGAAATTTCCAGAATGGGCTTTTACATCCTCAAAGGTGACTAAAAACATCGAAACCCTATGTTGGTTTTTCCACCACTGAGTGCACTTCCAATGGGATGAAGATTCATTTTCTTATGCCCGTTTCTGCTACTAAATTGGGAAGGGGAGCATATGCATTATTTGCAGCTTTCTGAATCACCTGGCTTTCTCTTTTATTAAAAAAGTCATAAATCCAGATTCATTTCCTAACAGGATTTGGTTTGGGGGCTTTGGGACCCACTTTCCTTTCTTACCCTGTAGCTACCTACCACCCTGAGCCACCTGAAGTGTCATTTACATGCCATTAGCTTAAAAGACAGAATTTTTTTTTTTTTTTTTTAAGTTCTCTAAGACTGTTTCATAGGTAATCAGTCATTTTCAGGACAGAACAACACCCCTAAGTCCTGTGCTAGGAGCCTCAAATATTTAATGGGAAGTTCTGGGCTGCCCCCTGCTCTTTTAAAAAGTGTGAAGGGGGCCTGGGGCCCACACTGGGGGAGGCCAAACCAGCACCAACTGGTAAGTACGTGGGCTTAAACATTCCTGCAAAGACGCAGACACCGAACATTTATCCCGTCCTAAAACAACAACTGAAACAAAGGCATCCCCTCTTCACTTCCTGGCATTCTGCAGAAATCCTGCTGCAACAAAACGCAAGCCTTCAGACGCACGAACAACCTCTCCTACTGTCTCCATGTTCCATCAAATGTCTATTTACCCTCATTAATTTTTTTTTTTTTCTTTTCTTTTCCTCAACCTGAAACCATCAGCTATGAGTCAGAGAGTGATCATTAACTTTTACAGCTTCCACACACATCCACCTACTCACATTTGGGGAAAGAAGTATTGACTTGCAACATTGCCTGAGACCAAAATCCTCTAAGAAGAAAAAAAGGGGAAAAAAATTGCTTCGAGAAAATTACATCTATAGGTCTATGGGGGGATGCTACATTCATTGTTTTTCCACTTTGTGCTGCAACCTCTTGCAAAAAAAGAAAAGAAAAAAGGAAAATGTTGAAGTTGAACTTGGTTATGGTGATCAGCATTTCTGGGATGATTTTTGAGGAAAAAGTACCGTAGATGATTTCCTTGGGACATCAAAACATAAAGTTCTTAAACTGTGGGGGGGATATAAAGTGAAGCAAGTTGCCTGCTACTTGCACAAAACACATTTCTAGCATACAAAAAAAAAATAAAAAAAGCACGTGGGCTCAAGTCCTGAGACATGTTCCTAACACAGCGTTTTCATTAAAAGTTGCTACACTAACACTCTTAAAATGATGCCCCATCATTACTCCACTTAGCAGTCACAGCACTGCAACTCATAACGAATTAATTTGCATTAATATGGGTTTCATGTGGCCTTCCCTGGGTTTGCCATTTGTGATTCAGGCTTAATAAAACTGACATGACAATAACATAGTGCCTTTTATTTCACTTTCTAAAACAAACCAACCCACCCCAAGACCCACACAAGCCCTCTCAATTTTTTAAGCATTTTACTAATATATTTAGTACATCATAATTGGCCCAGCACGCAGGAACCTAGTTATCTTTCTCAGTAAATATTTATAGCATCACTCTTTCCCATTCATTCTGCATTTTCTTAGAGAATCTCACTGTAGCCTACATCTGCAATTCATTGACTTTACAATTTACCACATGTTGGGATGGGAGAGGTCTTAGCTCCATTTGAATCACTACACAAATATGCAAGTGATTTATCGGTTTCAAACTGAAGACTGCAAGAGAAGGACCCCACTTTTCCTGAACATTACTTCTTCTGGCCGGCCATGAACAATTACAGTTCGTACTAATTAAGCTCTGTAAATGTGCTGTGCCCTGCTAATGCCTACCAGGCCTCAAATTTATTTTCATGATGCCAAACTTTAGCAAGCAATTTTAACTCCTTCAGGGCTGATCCCAGGAATAGTCATTCCTTCCCCTGTAGACTGAACTGTTTGGGGCCACTTCACAACAAGAAAAGAATAAAATATATTGGGCTGAATTACCAGCCAGAAATCAGATGTGCCTAAGGAAGAAAAGCGCTATCCTGGGAAAACCGAAGAACACCAGGGCTGATAACCCATTCAAAGATCCCACAGCCCCATCTTTGTAATGAGCTGTTAAGGGATTCATATCTGTCCCTGAGGGCTAGTAAGTTTCTGCATTCCATTGATTAGAAAATAAAACCTTCAGCCTCAGTCTTTAAGTTTGGGTTAGATGGAGGGAAGAATCCGGGGCCAGAAATGACAGAGCCACCAGCCCCCCCCCCCACACACACACACACACAGTTTCCCACACACCTCAGAACCCCACATTCTACCATGTGGTCAGCTTGACTGACTGATACACACACACACACACACACACACACACACACACACGAACACACCACCCCACACCACCCTAAAGCGGCCCATGTTTTAAAAATAAATTAAAATCGGAGAAATTGTTGGCCTTCTCTCAACATACCAGGGTCTGGACCACACATGCCCCACCCCCAGATCCTCACACACTGATCTGAAACCTCTCTCCCCCTGGATGGAGCATTTGGGGTGAGGAGTGGATTGGAACCTGTCTTTGCTGAGCAATCGTGTTAACAGCATCCTCCCCACTCTCATGGGAAACTTCCCATCAGGCCATTCCCTCTCAAGCCCAAATCTTTGTCCCGTCTTCTACTTTTCTACCCTTCCTTGTTCAGCATGTCTTGTGCCCCACCCCCACCACCCCTACCCCGTGGCATTTCTGTGCGTCTGGCCCCAGGCACTAGGGCACTGTCCCAAATGAATGGCCTTCCCATCCCCAACGTGAACTGAATATTTTTCTTCTCACAGATTCACGTCTTTTTATCAACTTTCTTCACCCTCGTTTTTTTAAAAACCCTCATATGAACTAGTGCACGATGCAACGTGTGTTATTTTTCCCTTCCAGCTCAGCGGAACATCATATAAATTAAAGAGCCGTCTCCCGGATCAGGTTTCTTGAAGTATTCTGGGAAATATGCACAATATGGGCAACATAGTCTTTTTAAAAAAAAGTGGGGGCGGGGGGAGAAAGGAAAAGGGGAGAAACCAGAAGAAAAAGATACCAACACCTAGAGTAACTTTGCTTTTGAAAAGGGCATTTGTGCTGAGCCCCCACTGAACTTCCATCCCTGAAAAGTGCTCTTTATAAATGTGTATAACAATAGCCTAGAGGAAAAGTACGAGTCAGCTGCTGAAGGAGGGGGGTGTCTGCCTCAGTAAGCTCAGATTGCAGAGGTGGGGGTCAGAGGGGGGAGGGCAGCATATGCAATGGGCTTCCCCCAACCCCCCATCTCATTGCTTATAATTAGTGAGAGAAATTTGAGCTACTGCCAATGTCTGCGGACCTTGAATATTATAAGGCCAACGTGGCGTCAAATATCTTAACATTCATAAGTGTTATGGGCTGTAAATAAAGCCTGTGGATTTATGACCCGGTGGCTCTTGCCAGCAAAGGGCTGGGGCACATTTCTTTCAGCAGACCTGTCGAGGTGCAAGTTTGGCTTTGGTTGTAAAATTAACCATTTCCTTCACAAATGTGCTCAATTATAAGTCACAGTTGAAGATTTACTTACACGGTTGCCAATCTTCACTCCCAGAAGAAACTCAAGACGCTCACCTCATACCTCCCCCTTTCAAAAATATAAAGCGTCCAGAATTTGATTCACCCCTCCTTTTCAAAAAAACCTCTGTACTGTGTCACCTCAAAACAGTTATAACTGTGGTTAAAGATATTATCTAATTCTACACCAAGACCAAAAAGCTTACAACCTACTTCCTTGGAAAGTGCTTATTTATTTGGCAACTCCATGGTTTAAAAAAAAAAAAAAAGGAGTAAATCACTCCTTGCCTGAAGTCCCGTCCCTTCCCCCAATATGTCATCTACTTCCTGTGTCGGAGAGGGCCTTCGCTAAATCCAGGTTGTCTCATACTTAACTGCCAATAAACCAACTTCCACATAACTTCCAGACAGCTGGGGAAAAGGTCCTCGGAGTTTTAGTCATGGTCCAGAAACACGCGTCCGCACAAAAATTTGCAGCTGTCCTTTCTCTCCCGTGCATTTTTAATGTGATTCTGGGGGCCCCTGTTGTGAAACATCTGACAAAATGTGAAATCCTCTTAGATACCTCCTACTTCACCCACTGTGCATGTGCAAAAAGAAGTGGCACCAGGATTTCTCAACCGAGAACTCCAGGCACTTTCTGTAGGCACACAGGCACCTCGCGGGATGGAAGGAGGCATTCAAAACCTGGAAAGCCTTCTACTGAAATCTTTCAAAGCCCAGCCTCTGGTACAACTATTAAAAGGCGAGTTTTCTAAAGCAAATATTTTTGTAATGGCGTGCAGAACGGCGGTGATCCTGCGCTGCTCACAGAACTGCATTCTTGATCTGCCAACCCCCGGAAACCTTCCTGGTAACTTTTTCACAGCTTGCTAAGGAACAGAAAGCTGACCAGCTTCCAGCAGTGGCTCTCAATGAAATCCGTATCAGTAAAATTCCAATCAACGAGGAAAACTCCTAAGCAAGAACCGGGGACTGCCTCCCTCCAAATCTTTTCTCAATCAGATAGGGGGCATCAGTGAAAGCTACTTCCGTTTAGCCGTCAAAAAGTTTCCAAAAACACTTCTTCTAGAGAAGTACTTTAGGCTCCCAACTGCTTAATAGTTTGTTTCTGGCATTTCAGAAAGCTTTAAATTCAACAAACGCCAAAGCGCTGGCATATTAAATGTAGAATCATTAAAATATGACTTACTGGGTGAATGTTGAACCCATAATCCATACTGCAGACATTAAACCCCAACCTATAAAGATTAGCACAGAATTAATACTGTTGCAAGGAGATTGGAATCTAAAAACATGTTCGCCATAAATATTTCTGAAGGAGATGAAAAACAATTAGCATAAATACCAAAGAAGGGCAAGAACACCTGTTCTTTTTCAGGGCGATAAGCATTATATTGTTCTCTATTTAAAATGTAATGACCTGTGTAATTACAGTAATATTACATTGTTATGCAGGGGCTTGGAATGTCACACTTTGAAAAGTGTTGTCAAAACAATCGGGGGTGAAGGTGGGGGGTGGAAGGACGACAGGGTAGGACCACCATTAACCCTTCACACTCCGAGATCTAGACCTTTTGTATGAGAAAGGATTATGCTGTTTGAGTGCGGAGAAAACATCCATTTTTCACAAGGCAAAAAGAAAAGTTGCCCGGCTAAATAAAACCCCAGTGAATAGGCCCCTCTTGGTTTCCTTTAAACGCTGGATTCCAAGTTCAAAAATGAATTCAAGATGCTGCATATTTATTTCTTCAAACTAGTAGCAAATAGCTCACTGGAAAAGCAAATATCTCTGGATAAAAGATGCAAGAACTCTAATAACCAAGTCCTGAAAAAAGTAATTTCAACCCTAACTAGAATTTCGACCACCATATCCCCATTTCTCTGATTTGGCAGAAGGGAAAAAGAAATGTAACACTACTTTTTTCCTAACAACTTTAATATGGTAACAGTATTCTTATCTTCCACATACAAATGTTACAATTCTAGTATTTGCAGTTCTATCACTTCCCATCTATTTAACTGGACCTCTCTCCTTAATGCATTTTTGTATTCGAATCTGTTTTTTCTTTAAACTGTTCTTATTACTGTATCAAAGACTACATTAATGCTATGCCGAAATCTTTGTCGTTTTAAAATAAAATTATTACCATCAAGCTTCATGGCGTCTCCAGCAATTAAAGCATTATTCTTGAGATAATGTATTATTCATCATAAGCCGATTTAATGGTACTACTTAATTCTTTACATTTATACAGAAAAATCAGGGACCAAAAGAGTTGGCTTCTTAAAGGATGGAGCTGTTTACAGGTACACTCATAAGTAGCAGAAAATGTACCGGTAGCCAAAATACCACCAACAGGGAGGATCTGGAAAAGAATAAAGCTTACAGCTAATTTGTCTTTACACCTTGCCCTCCAAAACACCCTCTATGAAGCACTAATAATTTCAGATGAGCATGAAAAGGCCACTGTCTTGCCTATAGACTCCTCCAGCAGCTGTATCAAATCTGGAATTGCAAGCTGGCCCCTCTGACCGAAGACATCGGGAGTGACACACAACAGCCTCTCGTCCTCATTTCCATTGCTCTGCTGTCCAGCCTACATAAATAACTTTAATTTTTGAGGCACATAATCTAACCCAGGTAACGGACAGGAAGGCAAAAGGGGCAGCGCACACACAAAGATGTCTGTTGGTGTTTGACATGCAAATCCGAAAACTGCCTACTGAGTTCAGAAATGTCTTCTCGGACTCAATCTGATGTCACAGCACAAGGCCACCCGCTATGTCCACAATTAAAATAACTAGATGCCGTCTATTCCTATAACGCCCACAAAGGGGATCGATGGTTGGGAGCCTTCCTTTTCGCACCAGGAAATCATTTATTTGCCTCTAACAATTTCCTGGTTTCCTAATTACAGCACAGCACAAGTGCTCAAGTTTTTGGAGACAGTACGGGGAGATCGCCAGCGGACACAGACGGGGAGTTTGCATAGAGTCAAGAAAGCCAGCAAACTCGCCATCACAGTTCAATATTCAGATGGCCAAGTGGATTTTAAAATAATACCAAGGAGGCTTCCATCTTAGGGGGAGGGGAGGAGAGTAAGAAATTCTCATGGTTACTTTGGAATGTTGCTTGGTCAGGTGAGTGAGTACACAAACCCTCCGATTCTGAGCCGAGGGCTCCCGGTGTAACATGCCCACCAGCTCCCAAGAAAAAGGCAACGCGGCCAGGAAGCAGTCGGGCTGCGCTCCCCCCACGGCCCCTGCAGCCTGAAAGAGCCTGGCCCTGTAGGGAGGTCAGACTGAACCGTCCTCCCAGCTTCCCAGGCATGCGGCAGCCTGGGCGCAGGGGAGGGGGGAATAATTACTTCTTTCCTAGCCATAAAAAATGACCGGTCTGGCATGCCCTTGCCTTTTTTGCCAAGGCCCCAAAACAAGTCAAACCTGATAGTTAATATTTTAATACTTAAAAACACTTGTAGATCTGATCGACTCCCGACTGGCAAGCCCTCGGCCATTAGCGCCGAATCCGCGGCTGATGAACAGTGGGTGCATTATTTCAAATTGCTATCTCAAGTTACCGAAAAAAGAAAAAAACAGAAGTAGTGTAGGGGGGTCCACCGCCGTGAAGGTGCAAATGACAATTCCGGGAAGCCAGGCACAAACTAACGGCTGGCGATTGCGTCTGGAGATTCGAAATCCAGGCATTTTGGAGAACGCCTTCGTTCAGGAGTGCAGAGCGAAGGCAGGGGGCAGAGGGGCTGGTTCGGGAAGGGGGTGAGCCTTACTAACGAATGTCAGGGTGCGCGCGGGGCGCACGCTGCGAGGGGCGCCCCGGGAGGCTGGCACCCCGCGCCACCCGGGGGCCTCCAACGTGGGGAGGCCGGCGAGCTGCAGCCCATTCCCTTGAGGAGAGGCGCCCTTGGCCTCCCTCGCCCTCTGTACCCCTTGGGGCCGGGGCGCAGCCTGGTCTCTGCCCCCCCCCCCCCCAGGGCCCACTTAGGGCCTTCTCGGAAGCTGGTGAGCGCAGACCCCGCTCTGAGCCTCAAGGTACCAAAATCCCCTAGAAATACACCGATTCCGCTCGGAGGACGCCATCGGGCTGCCCACAAACCCGGAACCCCGGGCACACGGGCCTCTCCGCACCCCGCGCGGCCCGGGAGAGCCCGCAGCCCGCGCGCCGGGCACTCAAGCCCGCCCTGGCGCCCAGGGCGTCCGCGGCCTGTGGGGCGGCCAACGGAGAGACAGCCCAGAGCCCGTACGTGTGCAATGGGACCCGTCTGGTAAGCGACTTTCCAGGGCAACGGGGGAGGGGGGCTGCGCGTAGGCCATCAGCACTAGAAAGCTAAGTAGCCGGCCGAGAGCGAGAGCCGAGGCGCTTCTCCAGGGCCCCGGGCTCCGCGCGCGCGCTCGTTCCCAAGTCCTGCGCCCGGAGGAAAAGCCACTCTCTACCCTGCGCGTCCCGGGCGCAACCAGAGTCCCCGGCCGCGGCAGCCAAGGGGTTAACCGGGGAAAGCCCAAGACGCCACAGAAGAGGGAAGGAAGCGAGAGAGAAAAGAAAGAGCCACAGTCATCTTCCCAGGGTGAAGAAACAAACGCCACCACCGAAGGGGGAAGGGGCCATCAGAGCGCAAAAAAGAAACAAGAAACAAAAAACAAAGTTGTTCGGATGGTTCCCCCCCCCCTCCCCAAGCCCTGCCTGGAAAGAAAGGTCTCCCCAACATCACAAGGCAGCAAAATGAAAGCAAGAACATGGCGAAGTGCAAACAAATCCAGTCCACAAAAGGCAGAAAAGTTTGGAGAGTTTCGGGCGGCCTGGGACACGGGCGGGGGAGGGGCGCGGGCGGGGGGAGGCGGGCGGGGAGGGGGAGGGGGCAGGGCAGAGGCCGCGTGCGGGGCCGGCCGGGCGGGCTGCGGGCGGGGGCCGCGCGCGGAGTCACTTACGGTTCGGGCGGTGGGCGAGAGCGATCCGTTGGGGAGGTAGGGGCTGGTCAGGTCGGGGATCATGATGAAGGGGTAGCCGGGATACGGTGGCCCCTTAAAGAGCCCTCCATCTTGCCTCTTGGCCGCTAACATGGCGGGGCGGCGAGGGGGATGGCGGCGGCCGCGCGGAGCGGGAGAGAACCGAGAGAAACTTTTTAGAAAGTGGCCCAAGCGATCGGGCGCCCCCGGGCCCGACCCCAGCGCACACCCCGGCCGAGCGGCGGGGGGCGCCGGGGCGCGCGGGGCGCCGGGCCCCGGGGGCGGCTGCGGGGCGCGCGCGGGGGTCCAGACTCACCTTCTTCCAAACTTTCCCGGGATTTATCTCGGAAACTTTCGGAGCGAGGCGGAGGCCGTCTTTCCGCCTTCCCGGAGGGGTGGAGGTGGGGAGGGCGAGGGGCAAACGCCACGCAGAGGGGGGAGAAAAAGAGCCAGCGGGGTGGGGGGGGGGAGACAAAAACAGGGTTACCAGGTTGTCGCAATGGTGGCACCGCACGCCCGCCCGGCCCCGCCGCGCCCCCGGCCCCGATTTCTCCCCTCGCAGCCACATTCGCCGAGCCCGGCCACCAGATGCGAAACCCCACCAGCCCGAGGGGCTTTTCCTACCTCGGAGTCGGAGGAGCTGTTTTGATTCGTTTCTGATTCATTGACTAGAGACGATTTGACATCCGCTAAATCCCTCTCCGCCGAGGAGTTTTCGGAGCTCTTCTCCTCCTGCTCGCCCTCGTCTTTGAAGGAAATCAGTTCGTCGTTGGCGCCTAGGTCATCTCCTCCACCGCCGTTCAGCTGCGGCATTTTTTTTCACCCACCAGCAGCAATTTTGGAAGAAAAATGAAGGAGGAAGAAAAGCCAAAAAAAAAAAAAAAAATACCCCCAAAAGTTTTGCACCCCCCCAAAAAAAATACTGCAAGAAAAAGACGAGTCCAAGGTTAACTTTTTTTTTTTTTTTTCTGCTTTGGGGTCTTTTTCTTCTGGGGAGGGGAAAGAGGGAGGAGGGGAGGGGAAGGGGGGGGAGATCTTCTGCACGCGTGAGTTTGGGTTTCTTTTTTCTCTCGTTCCCAAGGATCCGATCAATGTGCAAAAAAATAATAAATAAAAAAGGGGGGTAAGAAAAAAAAAAACACCAACAACAACAAGAAGTCAGATATAAAGAGCAAAGGGGGGGGAAGCCGAAGATACAGGAGGAGCTCGTGCCGCTCGGATTTGAGTGAGTTGAAGTTAGACTGAGAGCTTTTCAGTTCAAAGGCGGCGCTGATTGACAGATAGAAAAAGGGGGATCGAAATCCGGAGGAACGGAGTAGTCTGGGAGCGGAGATTATTGACAGGGCGAGAGGAACACACTCGTTTAATGAGATGCCGGGGGGCGGGGCCGGTCGGGTGACGTGTGCATAAATAAACAGCCGGGGTGGGCGGGGCGGGGGCGGCTAACAATGATCCTTTCGGGCACCGGGAGAGGGAGGGGGAGAGGGGCGGGAGAGGAGGAAGGAGGGAGACGGAGGGAGGAGTGTGCAGGGGGCGAGGCCTGCGCTGAGTGTGCGAACCCGGGAGTCTGGGCGACCGGGACCGGGACCCGCACCGGGAGGGGGGCGGCCTCAGAAAGACAATGCGGAGTGGGAAAGGAGGGGAAGGGGGTGGCGACCGAGTCAGGAATCCGAGCCGAAGAGGGCGGAAGGAAAGCCCACTTGGGGGGCGGAGATGGGGAGAGGCCCAGAAAAAGTACACTTTAGAAATATTAGGAATAAGTCTTAAGGAAGGGGAGAGTATTGTGGGGAAGGGGTGTCTGGGTGGGGGGTGCTTAGTGGTCAATGCAGCAGTGAAATCGGCCACCCTTGGGCGGGATGTTAACAGAAGTGGTTGGGCGAAAGGAAAGACCAGACTCCACTTTTAGAAGCCTTGGGGAAGTGGAGGGCTGGACCAAGTTCCTGGTCATCTGCAGTGAAAGAGACTATTAACCCACGAGGTCTTCCCTCCCTTTTTTGTTTATTAATAGTGAATCATTTCATTAAATGTTGTCTCACTAGAATAAATATGCCAAGATGACTTTTTATCCAAAAAAACAATCATATACTCTAGTGTTTGTTAGGGGCATTAAAAATATCTCTAAGAAGTACAGGATTCTTTTTCAGTGTAGAGTGGGTTTTTGTGGGGTTTGTTTTGTTTTTGTTTTAACTGACGTCGGAGGTGGTAGGAAATGAGCTAGGATTCAAAGTCCTTTCAGACTTTGGAGGTGAAAAGTTTGGGCGTTAACACCACCAGGGAAAATAAAACTGAAAGTTCACCAACCTTTGGGATCTGAAGTGCTGGAATCTTTCTCCAAGGGGGTCTGAAATGAAAGCTGGAGAAAACTTACCAAATAATGAAGATGTAGATGACTCTGGCAGGAAATTGCTAACCAAGCTGATGCTGGAAGACCTCAGGGAGGAGATGGAAAACCTGGGGTTTGAGGCAGGTATTTGTTGATTTTTTAGGCACTCTCCTAGGGAGCACACTGATTTGCTACAGAACGGGTAACAGAATTATGTTAAAGGGGAAAAGACTTGGCTTCCAACACACAGTGTTCCCGGATGGAGCAAGACTACTCTTTTTTTTTTTTTCTTTTTTTGCCAATATGTAATGAGAAGTGGACTGGAAAGGGGACACAAAGAATCGGAAAAAAAAAAAAAAAAGCAGGTATCGATAGGAATTAGGAAATTGTCTATTAGCAACAGTGTTGGTCTAGAGTTCATGATGTACTAAATTAGCCCACCTATCCCTAAAAAAATCACACCTGCCTTTCAGCTGGACCATTAGCACCTGAGATTTCGAAAAGAAAGCAAATTTACCACATAGCATTTAGAAGAGCTTGGGGTTTCAGCAAAACTGTTTTATAAGCAAAGGTCTCAGAAAGCTTACTAAAAATAATGATACCAAGATTGACAAGGCCCATGAATTCCCCTACCATGGAAAAATTTCACAACCACATTTGCACACTAAAGAGTAAGATGCAGGCAACATAAAATGTGGGGGGAGGGCAGCTGCGAAGAATGACTATAACTTCTAACTTTAATATTAATCAGAAAATCAGAAGTGGAGTGAGAAGGAGCCTGAAAAGAAGTAAAACAAATGTGTACATTTAATCAGACAGGATTGAATAGGATACAAAGCACAGGACTAATTAGTCTCAGCAGGTAGGACTAACCTTCAGACTTCATAAATAAATAAGGCGGGCGCAATTTCTAGGAGGGAGAGTGGAGACAGAAAGGGGATTATTTCAAGACACCAAGTAAAAACATGAAGAATGAAATGCTTCACTGTTAAATCCATGTACAAATGGATTTAACAGTTTCCTTTTTTTAGGCCTTTTCAACTTAGTTACCTTTAGATTTACACATTTAGCGAATGACCATAGCTTTTCACACTTGCTAGTTGTCACCTGTATACTTAGTGTGCCTGAGTCTGTGTGTACAGCGTAGACTTTCCTAAGGCCCATTTTAAGGGCTTATTTACTTAGACTGGAAGACATATATAGTAACTCAAGTTATATGGCAATCTCTTTGTCCTGTGTGGTGTGGTATTTTGTTTTTTAAGCTAAGTTGGAGAATGAGGTCTTCTATGTCCTTCCTAGGACTACCTGGATAATAAAAGCTCATAAATATACTGAGTTGAAATTTTAAAGATTATACTTACTGTTTTTAATGTCCTGGCCTGCATTTTTATCACATGTAAATACTAAGGGCTTCCTTCCTATGCTCAGTAACTTCATACATTCCGGCATATCCTTATATTTCTTATACAAAAGCAACTCTTGAATCTTTCCTTATTTACATCGCTGATTTAATCAAGCAATGAGAAGTTAGTTCATGTTGCCTTGTACCATAAAAAGGCTTGGGGAGACCAGCAGGCTCTCAGAGGGTCAATAACCCCCTCAGTTTCTGAAAGGGCTTTAGGTGATATCAGGACGGGGATGGAGAGAGGAGTTGAGCGTGGAACCTGCGATTGGCAAAAAAAAAAAAGCAAGGTGACATAATATTAAAAAACAAAAAATTCAGGTGGCCCAAAATGCTGACATGTAATTTATAGATTTGTTATGAAGTTTTAAACAGCAGTTGGCTGGTGTCCAGGTTGTGCCAATTCCTCTCTCTAGAGACGGATGACTCTCTGTAGGACCAAGAGTTCTGAAAACAGCCTTCTGATTTGAACCTGAACTAGGGTTTTGTCACTTTGGTGGATGGGCAGGCTGTGGGAGAAGCCATGACCTTCCCTTGGAGCCTGTTCTTCAGGACAACCCAGGTCTTGTCCTCTAGGTAAACTACCCCTCAGCCTCCCTTCTTTCTGCGATTCCTTCTCATCCACTGCCCTTCTGACGCCTCTCTTCTCTGTTTACACCTCCCCTTACACCTCCATGGATACATGTTGAAATTGTAATATGCATGTTACCTCTCCCAGCGGTTCTTCCTTGTTTATCCCAATTGGGAAATGTGGAAGGGAAGTTTATACAAATCACCTTGCAGGAGTAGGTTCCTGGTGGGGAGTTATGGCCGAGTATCAGGTGCCCTCGGAAAAATGTGCATGGGCTTGATAGGGGCGGCAGAAATAGGCCATGTTACCTGCGGCCCCTTAGTCCTGTCTCACCTGGCAGTGGAGGTGGTTAGACTGGATATTTTCTTAGATCCTTTTTAACATTCAGAGTCCATGATGCCATAGTTGCAGCCCCCACCCCAATTACTTGAAGAAGTTCACCAGTGTACCAGCCAAAGGGACAAACCATATTGGAAGTTTGGCTTTGGAATTTAGGAGAAACAAGGAGAGTGTGCTCAGATTTGCCAGGAGCACAGAACATGTGTTGACAATCATATTCAGCTCTCCCAGTCACTTGGCAAGATTCTCCAAAATTACCCTTGACAGTGGTGTGTGTGTGTGTGTGTAGCTGTGTTCTGTGTGATTTTTCTTTTAAAGATCCGGGCTCCAAGATGGATGATCTGTTACCCACTGTGTTGGACTTATCTATGCAGGGAGTATACTGACTGAGGGAAGCCAAAAAAAGAATCTGGAAATATAAGGAAGCTATAAAAATGGGGAAATGTTTAGAAGCCAATGTTATGATTCCACTGTGAGATTTTCTGTTTGCTTTTTGTTCTGCGTGGGTAAGGTTCCTTATTTGGACCTTGAGGAAAGCTACTCCCTTAGCCAATATTGGAACACTAAAAACCGGACACCTAAGAGGTTTCAATATCAGCAGAGAAGAGGGAGGTAAAAAGGGCCCATTTCACAGGCATCCTTTTATTTCCCCACAACGATTCAGTCAAGGAGAGGCGCACATGCTCTTGAAACCCTGAGGAACACTGTTCTGTTCTGTCATTTTCTGCAGTCCCTGGCTTGATCACCTTGCTTCAGCTAATGACAGGTCCAGGTAATAAAGTGACAATAATGCCTGATGATCCAAGGGTTAATGGGGAGATGTATGCATTTGTACAGGGTTTCATCGCCTGCCTTCATAAGCTGATCACTACCGCTATAGGCATTTGTGACAGCCTTTCAAAAGACATCAGTCCTCCATAAATATACCTTTCCTATTGACAAGATGTCTTTTAACCCTAATAGTAATGGAAGAAGGCCAATAAATGAAACATTTACTGCATAACTTGCCTTATTTTGGGGTGGTGTACGATTCCTTTCTAGCCGTCTCTAGAAGATGTTTTCAGCCTAATTTGCTCCCTAGAAATTTCACTTGCTACAGTTATACGTCTATGACGTTTTATTGCCTGAAGCCAAGTCTGCATAAGAACTTTCTTAAGATATACTTATCCTAATGCCAGGCTACAGGAACTGGCTGCTTTATGCTGAATTGTTTGTGCTACCCTGATATACAGGGCAGACTTCCCGATAGTCATTGCCATAGGGTAAGTCTAAATGTTTCTGAGAAGGGGGTAAAAGGCAGGAAAAGGGTGAAAAAAGTTTCATCTCGCTTGATTTGTAGAAGTCTTTAGAATTAATTGGGTGTTTATTTAACATTAAAATGCCTGAGGTTTTTGGTTTTTTTTTTCCTTCTTTCCTTTAAAAAAATAGCTTCAGTGAGCCCATCCTTTTTTTGTGGATCACCCTTGCCCATTCAAACACATCATTGTGTTCAGAAATGTCACAGATAACAAAGCCCACTCCACAACAACATGGGCACTTTAAATCAAGGTAGAGACGATGTCAGGCAATATTGAGCAATCTCACAAGGTGATTTGAGTCTGTTCAAAGAACAGAGCAGGTGAAATTCAGGAGAGGACAATAGCATTGTTCTCCCTTGTAATTTGTCAAGGCATGGGCTGACGCACCTGCTTCTGGCCAAAAGTATCATGGAATGGAGGAAGTGAAGGATCCAAGGCGACTCCCAGGTCCGAAGTGTGAAGGTAGTCAGGCTTGGTCCTCCCAGAAATCCATAGCAGCTTTGTGCGCCAGTCTGTCCTTGAGGAAGGACTAAATCTATGATCACATCACTTGAGACTGGATTAGAGTCCTCTCCCTCTCCCCCTTGCAAAAGTCCCAGTTGTTTCTGTGAATTCCAATATTAGTGGATTATATTTCCTAATGAGACACTCATTTGGACAAGGACAGGGAAGGATAAATGATGAGTTCTGGGGTCCAGAGCGAGTGTGGACCGCAGTATAGACAACAGCCTGCAGCACAGGGTTCAGCAACAAGGAGCGAGGCTTCCGGTTGGCTGTCATCTTGAGCAAACTCCGCTTCTTGGTAGCCTGAGGGCACACTGTAAATACCTAGAGCTGGAGGGAAGGCATGAATCGTTATTTCTTAAAGGTTCCAGGATGCCAAAAGTGAGAGATTATAATGACCCAAAACCCCATAAGCAGCACAGGTGCCCTTCCCGGCAACCCCTCACATGGAAATGTGGTCTTTCTCTGTGCATGCCTACTCAGACCCTGATTCTCTCATACTTTCTAGTTATGGCCCAGGTCCCCAGGGGTCTGTTCACAGCACAGGCATGCACATTCCTTGCTCCCACCCAGCCAAGGGCTCTGCTCCTGGACAGACTCAAGTCCTGGGTGGGGAGGACCCAGTAGAGGCCCCCACCCACTTACCTTTCTGCTTCCTACCAGTGTTCACCAGGGACTGAGGGCCTTGAGCTATGTCCCTGTACCTGGGAGATTTTCCGAAAGCCACCAGGCCCTGCCACCCACCTGCAGATGTGGGAGCCACATGAGACGGTTCAATGACCTTCAGCCTTTTCTTCTCTGAAGGAAACTCACATATCCCTCTGTATAAGAAGCATCTTTCTAATGTGGCCTTCTGGATATTCGCATTATTTTTATTGCTGGCTACAAAACAGCATGTACAATAGAGTTCTTTTTTTTTTTCTTTTTTTTTTTTAAGTATAATTATATATTTAAAATACTTAACAGGGGGATGCCGGGATAGCTCAGCAGGTTGAGTGCTTGCCTTGTAACTGTGAGGTCCGGGGATTGAATCCCAGCCCTGGCCCGTACAGGCCCATGTGTTGGGTTACAACGCAGCTGGTGACTGCTGGGATGGCACAGTGGTGGGGGTTCTCGCCTCCCATGCTGGAGGCCCCCAGTTTGGTTCCTGTCCCATGTGACTCCACATCCACCTGTGTGGAATGAAACTATGTTGCAACTGATGATGTACAATTATGGAGAATGCTCTGGGCCCTCCCCCGTCTCTCTCTCTCTCTCTCTCTCTCAAAATGGTAAAATAACCTTAAATATGTGTGTGTGTGTGTGTGTGTGTGTGTGTGTGTGTGTGTGTGTGTGTATTTAACAGGACAAAGTCCAAAATATCAAGTACTTTTTTCTTTTTTTTTTAACATGACAGAATTTCAGGTAATTTTTACTTTCATTTTTATCCTTTTCTATATCATCTGGTTTGGTTTGGTTTTAACAACAGGGCATGGATTTTATGCATAATCAGAAAGATAGATAATGCTTTCTTTTCTATTTTAAGAAGTAAATGTTTTGAGTTTCCTCCTCCTTGTATATGGATACAAGGAGGAGGAAACTCAAAACATTTACTTCTTCACTCAATCACTCTTCACTCAAATTAGGGATATTTATTTCCAGGTAGCGGTTGCTTCCATTGCATCTAAGATATAATTTTAAAGCTCTCTGTCAAATTTACTCTCAAACTTGAGTTTCAAAGCACATGAACGACAAAGGATTCCATTTCACTCCTTTGATTTAAAAATAAATAATGAATCCCACCCACCCAGAATGTGCTCAGAAACCTGCATGCAGTTGTCACACCGTGGCAGCATCCTCTGTCCTTTAAGGGGATCGTCCTTCTGCAAAGCCTTGTCTCCTGCACTGTCTCACTTGCTACTCACACACCTTATGAGGCGGAAAGGACAAATATACACTTGACCCTTAAACAACATGGGGTTAGTTGCACCAACCCCTGTGTGGTCAAAAATCTGTACGTAACTAGTGACTCCCCTCAAACTTAACTACCAATAGTCTATTGTTGACTAGAAGGCATGCCAAGAATACAAACAGTCAATTAACATGTATGTTGCATGTTACCTGTATTAAATGCTGCATTCTTACAATAAAGTAAGCTAGAGTAAAGAAAATATTACTAAGAAAATTATAAGAAAAAGATAGATTATAGTATTGTACATATTTGTTGTTAAAAACAAACAAACAAAAAAACACATGTAAGTGGACCTATACAGTTCAAACCCGTGTTGTTCAAGGGTCAATTGTAGTCAACCCCATTTTACAAATAAGAAAACTGGATTGGTCCAGTGTCACATAGCTCATAAAGACCAGGCCATGACTGGAATTCAAGAGTCCTGACTCCAAGTCTTACTAGCTCCTGGGTCAACCCAACCACAGAATCACCCTCGCCATTTTTCAGCGATATTCTGAGGGTATAAGGAAGATCTTGGCAAGACATGAGTCATTTCCTTTAAGGCCAAACTTACACCTAGCCCTCAGATATATTGTGAAGTAAATAACATTAGTCTTCAAACCCCACCCATTTCTCCACCCCCCGCCCCTACTTATGCTTTTTCTGGGAAGCCCAGGGCTTACTCCCCAATTTACCCCCTTCCTCACTTGCTCACTCCAAAATACTGCCAGGTTTCTCAACATCAGTGCTATGAACACTTTGGGCTGAATAGTTCTTTCTTACCCGATGGCTGTCCTGTGGGTTGTCGGATATTGAGCAGCATCCGTGGTCATTACCCACTAGCTAACGGGCACCTCCCCACAAGTCATGACAGGAAAAACGCCTCCAGAAACAGATGCATGTCCCTTGCAAGGGGGAGCAAAATGACCCCCAGTGGAGAGTCCCTTATCTGGAAGGAATAAGATAAACTCACTCAGTTCAGTAAGTTAGTTCTCTGACTATTGTAAGGGGCCACTGTCCTCTCTTACCGCCAGGCCAACCAAGGGCTGAATCAGAGTGGGTTCTTTCAAACGGTGCCACCTCCACTCTGCTGAGAACCTACACCCTGCAGGAAAGGGCATCTTGGTCTCACCACAAGGGTTCAAATCTTGGCTCTAACACATATGAATGTGTGACCTGGGGCTGGACCATAAATCATTTCCTCTTTCCTCATCTATAAAATGGGGACATACCACCTACTATAATGCTCTCAGTGTTATCATGAGGACTCAGTGAAATAACATGTAGAATTGCCCTTCAATCGGGACAGCTTTCCTTTCTCGCCTCCCCTCTCCGGATGGAACGCTGCAGTTTAGCACAGTACATCTGAGCTCTTATCACTGCTATGCTCTAGTCCTGGTTACTCTTCACAAGGGTAGCTGTATTGGAAAACAGAGAGGTGCCTAAACTCCAAAAGCACACATCGGGAATGTTGGCTGTTAGCACCAAAGACAAACTGAGCAGTAGCAGCAGATTCTTAGGGATCTCTTTGTGGTGCTGTCTAGTGGGAGGAGGCCAGCCCACCCTAAGAGTCCTCTCTCCTCCAGGCAAGTCCCTCCCACCCAGTTAAGGAGGGCAGCCCCTGACAGATTTCAAAAGCCCCTAAGGCTTCATCTCAATTGCCCAGTAATTTAATAATATGCACGCAGCCCTTTGCAAACACTAATTAAGCAGGAGCACACTCTGGTGGGGACAGCTGGCCACCCTCACACCCTTTGGCCCCTGCTCTCAAGTGGGAGGTGACCAGGAGGGGGCTCCCAGGAAAAGTGGTTGGCCTGGGGCTAAAGAGGAAAGAAAGGAGGAAGCTGGGTCAAGGGGAAGAATTCCAGGTCACAGGACTTCAGGGACTTGGTCCAGTCAAGGCCACGACTGGCTGCTCTGGGCTGGCGCATCTCTTTTAGACCAGGGGATCGTAATCTAACTTTTCCACGTCTTAGGAGCGGGTGTCAGAGACGCCCCCTTGAGAATCTGAAGCGAGCTTAAGTCTCTCACCAGGAAAACGCACTCATTTCAATTTTTACAAATGCTGTCTAGACCAAGGGTGTCTAATCTTTTGGCTTCCCTGGGCCACATTAGAAAAATAATTGTCTTGGGCCACACATAAAGTACATCAACGATAGTTGATGAGTTAAAGAAAAAAAAAAAATCATTACACAAATCTCATAATGTTGTAAGAATGTTTACAAACTTGTGTTGAGCCACATTCGAGGTTGTCCTGGGCCTCAGGTTGGACAAGGTTGGCCGACATCTTTTGCCCACTTTAAAAAATAGGTTGTTTTTCTTCTATTGATTTGTAAAAACTATTTACATACTTTAGATATCAGTCCTTTCTCAGATATGTCTTGTGAATATCTTCTCCCTCTCTGTCTCTTTACTCTCATATGGTACATTTTGATGAACAGAAGTTTTTGCTTTTGTGTGAGTATTGTTTAAGAAATCATTACCTACCCCAAGGTCATAAAGATAAGCTCCTATGTTACCTTTGAGAATCATTTTCTCTTTATTTTTCTCATTTACATCTACCAGACCTTTTTTTTTTGGTCTACGTATGTACCATATATTAATTTTTTGATTATTTACCAGTTCTATAGTCCTACAGAATATATGTTCATATTCACTAATATCTTTAGTTTCACTCATCCCACTAAAAAATTGCTAAGTATCTTCACATGTGCTGAGGCCTGGTGCTCAATGCATGGGGGTCTTTGGGGAGACACACACATACTTGGGCATTTTATTTTGGGTGTGGGTGGTATCTGAGCTCTAATTGGAGCTAGGCTGCAAGGGTTGTGATGAGTGGAGGCTGAATTTTAACACAATTGAATCTTCCCACCCGTTAACATGGTAAATCTCACTTACTTAGGCTTTTAGTTTTTTTTAATTAAGGTTTTAATTGTTAAAAGAGTTTTAGATGGACAGAAAATTTGAGATGTTAGTACAATGATTCCCATGTACCCTACCTACACCCAGTTTCCTCTATTGTTAATATTTTACATTTGTTTGACACATTTGCTACCATTAATGAACAAATATTAATATAATTATTAACTAAAGTCCATAGTTTATTTACATTTCCTTAGTTTTTGCCTAATGTCCTTTTTCTGTTCCAGGATCACATCCAGATACCACATTACATTTAGTTGTCCTCTCTCCTTAGGGTCCTCTTGGCTATGACAATTTCTCCAGTGGTCCTTGTGTTTGGTGACCCTGACAACTTTTTATTTTTATTTTTTTTATTTATTTAAGGTTTGTTGACAGAGACAGAGAGAGACAGAGAGAAGGGGGGAGGGCCCAGTGTAGTCTCCATAGTTGTATGTGATCAGTTTTTGACATGGTTTCCTTCTACACAGGTGGGTGGGGGCTGTGCAGGGTGGGAACTGGGCAGGGGTCCTCCCACATGGGAGGCACGCCCCATCGAGCCAGGGGCCAAACCGGGGCCTCCCACATGGGAAGCTCACCACAGTAAGAACTGAACTGGGGTCACACCCCAGTTTGGCATATGGGTCTGCACGGGCCAGGTCCAGGAGCAGGACTTGTTCCTTGGACCCCAGGGCTGCAAAGTGAATGCTTAACCCAGAGCCATCCCAGCTTCCCCGACCTTGACAACTTTGCGGGGTATTAGTTAAGTATTTTTGAAGATGCTGGCTGTTAGAATTTTTCAGATGTTTCTCTGATAAGATTGGGGATGTGAATCATTAGGAGGAAAAACATGGGGGGTAAAGTGCCATTTTCATCACATCCTATCAACATACATATGTTAACACGATTTAGGATAGTTGATGTTGTCCTTGATTTCTCTGGCTGAGATGGTGTTTGTCAGGTTTCTTCACTGTCAAGTAACTCTTTTTTTCCATCTTTCCATACTGTACACTTTGGAAGGAAGTCACAGTGTATAGCTCACCCCTCAGGAATGAGGAGTTCGGCCTTCTTGAAATTGTTTCAACAAATTCCAGAGTGTTTAGGGTACAGATCGTACACATTTTTTATCAGATCCACCCTAAGTATTTCCTATTTGGTACGAGGCCATAACTTGTATTTTGATGCTATTGTAAATGTTATTTTTT